>JAULCC010099176.1:0-13007 GCA_032358795.1 Nuttallia obscurata
GTTACTCGGCGTCTAATCTTGATCCAAGCTGTTTGCAAATTCTATCACGGTCGCCCGTAGCAGGCTAAAGGTTAAACGTTGTATTCTCAATATTATTAAATCTTAAAACTTCTTATTAATTAACAAAACACACTCACTGTAATGTACATGTGATGTGGCTGTAGGGACTGACGCATGCCCAAATAAAGGTGTCGCCGATGGGTTTCCGGAAGTGACGTCATTTGTCACGTGGTGTAAACCGTCAGGCAAGGTCGGTAAAACGGTAGCCTTGGTGTCTATAATCGATTAGAACGGAATTTATAAATTATGAGGACTACAATATGCCAAATGACGGGTTTATGATATATATACAGTTCCAGTGACTAGCAGTTTCATCCTCAACTTTACGAAAATTACTAAACGAATTAATTAAAACAAAATTAACAATAATAGAAAATATACAACCGCCATTTACGTAATTTGGTTTTCTTAAGTTTAAATATATAGAGGATATCTGGTGAGTTTTCACTTATATAAAATTCCATTAGACGAGTCCAGGAATCTTTATAAGCAAGCCTTTGTCGAGCTTAATAAAAGTTCCAGGACGAGTCTAATAAAATTTTATATTAAGTGAAAACGAATCTTATATTCTTTTTATCATATGACAATACAACAAGAGCTTAATAAGATTTTTCTTATTGATTTTGTGACGTCATCGGTTCCTATATGTAACGTGTTGTTTGTATAAGAAAATACGTGATGATTATATTACACCGGAAATAAGCAACGTCATATGATAAATATTATTTTTTCAATGTTCTAAAAAAACATTAACATACACGTGTAACAAGAAAGGATTCGGAATGAAAACTAAGCCTATTGAATTCTTCTCCAAACAAAGTGAAATTTACAAAATTGTAAAATGAGTTGTTTGACGAGAAATACACCAATCATAAATAATATTTGCAATATAGCTTAAAATATATATTAAAGGACGAATTTGGATGAAAAAAGTTTGGTAAATAAGGTCAAGAAAAAACAAATCTGAATTATAAAATTCGAGAATATAGGTATGGATGTGGAAAGCGGATTATACCATTGAAAAAATTTGGTTAATCTATTATTTCAAAACGAAAACGTCCTGATCTCATAGTCCCAGGTGCTTAACTGATGGTTTAATATCACGAGTTGAATCTTATTTTATTGACGACGTATTCTTGCGCTGCCGATAAGACTAAAGTACTATTAGCCTCTAGAGGTAAAATCGGATTTTCCTAGAACGACAGTTTGGCTGTAGCTGTGCAAATTGGATTTACAGTATCTAAGTGGTGATCATGCAGTTTCTGGTAGTTTGGATATGCTGAGCACTTTCTATTTCACCACAGTGACAGAGAAGGGAGGTGGCTATATTCTTTTGAAAGAAGATACTATTCAACGAGCTGCAATTTGTTCTGAGACAGCTATTATACATCTATGCTTTGTAATTGCTGAAGCAGAAATTAGAAGGTGGTCTCGCAGTATCATCTTTATTAAGTGATTGTCTAAAGCTTTTTTAAGTATTACAGTTGCAAATGTCATGTGGCAATCAATTCCATTCTTTAATTACATAAGGAAGAAATGATTCAGCAAAGATTATTGTTAGACAAAACGGTACTGGAAAGTTTGCATAGTTTCTGAGACCGTGATTAGATACAGAATTGACTAGAGGAAGAACAAGATACGAACTATAAGATGGTGTTAATTGGTGAACCATTTTGTAGAATATGAGAAGTTAATGTTTTTTACAGTCTAGATGCTAATGATCCCAACGTGTTTCGTTTTTTTGTCCTGCAACAGATACAAGCTTTGTTGCACCAGTAAAAATTCTATCTGCCTTGTTTGTAAATAATCAAGTATCTTAATTACTACAGTTACCCAACAGTACTTCGCCATATTCTTATATTCGTCACATGGAACAAAAAAGCTTTTTCGATAGATTGCAATCTCTTTTCTCATATTGCCAGATATGTTTTTGAAATAGTGTTTGATTTGCTTGCTGAATTTAAAGATTCCATAATTTGAACAGTGATATCAACTGTCTTAGTTTAAAAAAGGACAAGAGAACCCTATTGCAATTAAAAGTTGTGTTTACTGTTTGTAAGCAGAGTATCAAGGAGTGGCGATGAGTGTTCTGTAAAATGTGTTGGTTCGTCAATTGTGTAAAAGAGCCTGTTCTCTTGACATAAAGGTTTACTTATAAATATGTATATGCTTAATGAACTTTAACCTTAGTCATCATTTATGTTTACAGGTGTCGTGCCTCTTCGAAAATCTAGACCGAATTGAAATTATGTTACGCGTTATTTGAATATTACCTGTTTTCTAGTTGATTAGTTCACTGGGCGATAGTTATTTCATCGTCATCGTATTAAGCACTTCATTGGTCGTAAGGTTTGTCACTTCTATAGTATTAATGAGCTCATATTCATAGCGTTTTGACATCGAGATCTTTATTATAATTTGTCTAGCGATTTGTCTACTTCTCCTTTACATTCGTCTGAATAGGCCACTCAGGTCTCTCCTCCTATACGATACATTAAAGAAGCAGATAAGTTTAATGAGGTATTGCACGTGCTATTAAGCAAGTCTTACCGAATTTACATTGGCACGTGTTTTGAGTTGTTCCCATCATTTGACCTGAAAGAACAATTCAGTAAATAATTCGACAGCATACATTTATAATGTAAATAAAGAGATGAAAATAGAATGGACATTTTTCAAGGTCAAATATATGTTAGAGTGCAATAGAATAGGGTATTCACTAACTGTTTTGGTGATAGAAAAGTGTATTACCATTTTTGATATTGATATCAGCGAAAGTTTGTGTTATTCTGAATAGTTTGTTTGTTTGTTTTGGAATTTAACGTCGCTTTGAAAGTATTTCAGTCATATCGCGACGTCCAGCTAATAACAGGTGAGGAAGACCACGGGGGAACTCTGTACACTATTTCAGGCACAGAGTGCACCCGGGTAGAACCACCGACTACCGCAAGCCAGCTGGAAGGCTTCATCACATGAAAAATCCGAAGTGCCCAGACCGGGATTCGAACTATTCTGAATAGGGTTTAATCTATATTATTCGTTAGTTGTATAGTATAATCAATCTAACTAAATAACACGTTTTTCTAAAACTGAAGATCTGAAGACGACCTACTATTGTTCTATTCTTAGATAATAGGTTTTTCCTATTTAGCAATTAATGTCTTATATCAGCCAATCTGATAAGGTGTTGTTTCTGCAATGTTTACAGTCGCATGTATACTACTGAACACCGTAAGAAGAGGAAAATGTGATAGTTACTATACGACCCCGCTTAATAGAGAAAATGTAAGCACTTTCATCGTCTTAAAAGCTACAATCTGATTGGCTGGCTGATATTATATAGAAAACGAAGGTCAATACATCGTCCTCGGATCCTCATAGCACAGAGTATATTTAGGAGATGTTGTTAGGGCTGACTGCACACTACCTCGATTTGTTTAAATACAACCTCTGCCAATTGCGTCATGTAATCGATTCTTTGGCTCAGTGGTCTATGGCGTTGGATTTGTAAGCCGGAGTTCGTGTGTTCGAGTCCCTCACAGTGCGGGATTTTTCTGATGCATAGCATCTTTCTGTTACGGCCGATAGTTCGTAAGAATGTATTTTAGTCAAATTAGTTGTATAATGTACCTAATGTCACTATAATTGGTTAAATCACGCGATACTATGAGTGACACATGTTTCATCATGATGCTATGCTTGACAAAATATTACGTCATTGATGAAGGGAGACACGGTAAAAATTGGATATGTTCAATGGTATAATGTCAAGTACAGATGATTCTGGAAGTACTAGACTTGCGACATTTTATACAGTGTATTTGAAATGAGAGTTACATTTACATTATATTCTCTGCTCATTTGCAGTTAGCTATGCAATTAGTTGAAACCTGTTACTAATTATAACAAATGTAATTAACTTAATCGAAAATGCATATCGCAAATGTTTAACTGAATTATCGTTATAACAGCGTACTTGTAATTGATTTTAATAATATATGTAGTGACAGGATAATTGTCATAAATTGTACTATGTCAATAACAAAGACAGGATATCGAACCAGGAAAGACATGCATAACTCAGATGTGAAGTATCTCTACATCTGATCTGGAAAAATCATGTTTGCTTCTCTGCCAATAAATGCATACGTGTATGTCTCATATACTTTTTTCAGAAACTACACTCTGGGCGTAGTGGATATGGTGTTCGCCTTGCGTTCAGGAGGTTGCGGGTTCGAGCCCAGCAGGGGGTCTTTCTCCTGACCTTCATTTGTTGATACCAAGTACTGGTTCTAACCAGGAAAAGGAAAGTGTTTCTACAAGCCATAGGCTTTAACATAATCGAGCTAAAATAAATAAGTTTAAAATTAAACTACTCTTGCATTATTATGCATTTCGTTATTGTAAAACGGGCCGGTGGCCGACATATTTTTTTTTCAAATAAGCTGATTAACTGTTAAAAAAATACCAGTGTATAACGTCACAGTCCTTAAATTGATAAATGAATGCATTAAACAAATATATCAACAAAACAATTTTTTTCAAACGACCTGCTAAATAAAGAACATCGTGGTTACAATGGTGGGAGGTGTCTCCTGTAGTCGAAGTATTTCCTGGATCTTGTTGGGTTAAATACCTGAACATAGCTGAACATTCAAATTGCGTTGCTTCGAACTAACTCTACCCAAACAAATCGACCGAAAGTCAATAACGTTGCATACAGATGCATAATATAATGTGAACTGAATAAGAATGAGTGAGACGTGAATGGTAAAATGAAATGAAATCTAGTCAGATAGTTTTATCAATAAAAAAATAAATAAAATAAAACTCTTTCAGATTAAAACTTGATGAAAAATCAAACGTAACAACTAAACTGTAGCGCATTTAGAAGAAATAACTACTTCCTATGTGTTGGATAAGTTCATCTCTGACGTCTACTCCTAATGGTGTACCCATTGTATTCAGGTAGTGCCACACTGAAATAAAAGTTAAACAAACTTAGTGTTTAGGTAGTGCCATACTGAAATAAAAGTTAAACAAACTTAGTGTTTAGGTAGTGCCATACTTGAATAAAAGTTAAATAACTTAAGTGTTCAGGTAATGCCAAACTAAAAAAAGTTAAACAAACATAGTGTTCAGGTTATGCCATACTAAAATAAAATTACATGAACTTAGTATCTAGACATTGCCATTCCGAAATAAGATTTTGAATAATTCAATAATCAGACAATGTCATACTGAATATAAATATAATTATATTGTAATAGCGATCAAAGTACATATCACCCCAAATCACAACCAGTTTGATTTCCAAAGGCCAGTATTTGCAGGCTGGACATTGCTTTTTGCTGTATTTTTTTTAAACAAATATATGAAGTAAAACGTGAAACATGATTGTTTCTGTTCCCATACAACATGTACCTACTACCGACGGTGAACTTAAATATATTTACAAAAAGAATATGTCCGTTATTGAATGCTTGGCCCGAGGTTATCAAACTTACTCAATTTTAGCATTTAACAGATTTTTTTAATTGTAGTTACATATTCGGATTAAAGGACTAGAGAATTGGCTCACTGCAAAGTAGAACGAAATAACCAACTATCAAAAACTGAAAATAATTTCAAACTTTGTTGCTATGGCGACAGAGCATTTTTGGTTTTAACATCATGCTTAATTTGAGAACCATGCGTCATATGGAAAAAAAAACTCATGTAACTTTGGTGATAAACTACAAATATAAAATTTATTTTTGTCGTTACTGGTAACCTTAACCTTCCTTGCATTGAGTCACTAATTTAAACATGTAACTCAATTATCTAACTTCATCAACAAAACTTCTGTTAAATGCTCAAATGAAATAAGTTTTTATAAGCGTGGGTCCTGTTTGTTTAGCTTACCCTTAGCGTGTACTTCGCAAGGCACCATTTGAGTGGACTGGTATTTTGTATGGAAGAAGTGGCCCAGTAGTACTAAAATCGATATGCATATATGATAGCAAAAGTGAATTTGTATGAGGTTTGAATGTGTCATATTCTCCTTCAGTTTTGTTTGGTTAGATATATGTTTATAGAATGGAGTACAAAGTATATACGTTTAGACAGGCATGTGTATATTCATTTTAAACTAAGCAACTATAGCATGCATTGGTTTTTATGTGAAAAGAAAAATCATTTTGAAAGATAATGCGAATTGAATGAATGTCGGTTAAAATAATTTTTATATTCATGAGCATAAGTAAAAGGAATAAACAAAAGTCATGTATTTTGATTCAAACTCATATATTTTAAATGAAATTAAATTTACTCATTGTTTTTCTCGATGTTTACTTTTTTTAAACAAACGTTTACGTTTAAAACATATATCTTTGAAATAAAATAATTACAGATGCGGTTGTTAATTTTTATCATAATATCTGCCTTTTTTTTCAGAAAACTGTAATAATATATTGACATATGTTAATGTTATATTTCATAATCATACTCCCATGTAAGTCAACACGAAAGGTTAAGTGCATATGCCGACGTAAGCCTGTAAAGTGCAAGGTACACAAAAAGAGAACTGAAATATTTGTACTTTACTCCAAATTGATAAAAGAAATGATTTGATTCGCTGAATTATTGCATTTCAGATAATAAACAACTTAAATACGGTTGAAAATGTGATAAAATGAAACCTAAAATACTCTATCAGTTATAACAACAATACGCATTAACCCTTTCGTCGCCATATGCGACTCGATGATAGTTTTGCAAATAGTTTGAATCCAGATGAAACGCCGAGTAACTCAGCGTCTCATCAGGAGCCAAACTGTTTGATATCCTCGAACTGTTTTAAAACGAAAATTAAAGAAATCTTTACAATGAACATTGAAACAGACGACAATTTATGCAGACGTAAATTATTTTGCGCCGAAAGAATTATGTATGTTGATATAAAACTGAATATATCGTGATGTTTACCTGCACAACTGTGGTCATCTTTACAAGCGTCGAAATGATCGTGATTTCCTTGAACAACAACAACAACATCAACAACAAATCTACTAATCATAAAACCGAATCATTATTACCAATAACAACAACAAAAATCAATACAGCTTTACACTGTTGTATATCTGTTTTTATATTCAATAACGAACTGAATTCGATTTTTAAACCTTTGCTGTATGAGTATAGAAAGTTCTCTCTTTGCTGTAAAAGTATAGAAAAGTCCTCTCTTTGCTGTATGAGTACAGAAAATTCCTCTCTTTGCTGTATGTGTATAGAAAAGTCCTCTCTTTGCTATATGTGTATAGAAAAGTCCTCTCTTTGCTGTATTAGTATAGAAAATTCCTCTCTTTGCTGTTTAAGTATAGAAAAGTCCTCTCTTTGCTGTATGTGTATAGAAAAGTCCTCTCTTTGCTATGTGATTATAGAAAAGTCCTCTCTTTGCAGTATAGAAAAGTCCTCTCTGCAATGTGAGGAAGCTAACCAACTCTCTCGAGGAAGTTCGTTGTTTTACCTTAATGACATCTGATTTTGTTTCTCCACAATGAAAGCTGAAAACATCTGCATTTGACATTTATTTGAATTGAATATCAAACCAAACAAAAAGTCTGCATATAATGGTTTATGTTATTAATCCCTATTGTTACAGGCAAAATCAGTAATGTTCTATTATTAATATAATGTATTAATGTGCAAATAATACGCAAACTGTTTTGTTTTCACTTCTCTATATTTCCAAAACAGGCATTTTCCAAATAGATATAACATAAGGTGGCATACCTCCTAGAAAAACCATATTAACCTGGCTAAAAAAGCCCGTACAGGAACATTGGTACGAGGTCCAATCAACCCCTGTGATGAATACAAAAGCAAACATGAGCGATACATATAATAAAAACATCCTCTGAGCATTTTGTATTGCTGTAGAACCAGGTACCGAAGCTATAAAATTATCTTAAGCATAGACTCATTCTCAAATAATCGGTCTTAATTCTAAAATATCAGCCTCATTCTCAAAATCAAACTTATAAACACAATAAGCTTGGTACACACTGATTTTAAATGTTCAGTAAATACATATACATACATCAGAATAAACATTTTGTCAAAAGTAGTAATGATCACAAACACGTTCACAATATAATAATGGTCCCCATTTATATAGATGCGCTGCAAATATATCAATATGAATCTCATAAAGCTTGCTAACCTGATTATAAAGTACTGTATCCACGCTTGAGAATGTTGACAATCGATATGCTGTTAACAAATACATGTTATATAATACCCTAATGGGTAAGTCAGGAGTTCTGCTCTATATTTCATAGCGCAGTAAATATACATAGCCAAATTTTGAATTGTTAGCTGATTGTTTGATGACATTAAAACATTAAAACTATGACGGGTAGGATGTTCTCAATACCTTTTAATATAACTCAGATAAACATACAGTGGACAACACAATAGAAAACGAACTTCATCTTCAATCAAGTCAGCACAGCGCACACAATAATGTATTTATCTTGGCAAGCTTATGTGCCTTCTTTTTTCAATCATCTATGAGTTGAAGATCGAAAAGATATATAAAACATTGTTCTATAGGTACCAAAGTCATTTGTTGGCTAATCTATGTTGATAGAAAAAAAGCATTCGTATATCGCACGCATACCACCCAATGCTGAGCAATCGTTATTTCAATATGCTTCTTTATACGTTTGATTAATATGTAATTCCTTATTTTTAGATTTTTCACCTTTAGCCTGCTAGCCTGCTAAGGGCGATCGTGATAGAATTTGCAAACAGATTGGACTAAGATTAGACGCCGAGAAGCTCGGCGTCTAATCAGGATCTAAGCTGTTTCACACTCGGCCAATTGTTTCTCGAAATATTAAGCGATTCTGATGAATTTTAAAATCAAGGCAGACGACAGTTTAAGCAGATGACATTTTTTTCAGCAGGCTAAGGGTTAAAAAACCACACACTGAGACAGCAATTACTAAATTTAAATGCAAATATTCTTGTATGCAAAGTATATGTACAAATTGTTGGGAGAATTTTAATATTAAAAGTTAAAACATCATCAAAATGTGGATGCAACCATTTTGAAACGCAAATCGAACATTTGATATAAATTGAAGTCTCATTGGCTTGATTTCTGCATTGGTTTGATTGCAGAACCAACGAAACAGCCACATTAACTATTAATTGTTTCGATATTTCCATAGTCAAATCGCTTACGGACACAAGGAAGTAGAAGCGCAGTGTTGTACAATAGGTATTCGACGATACTTATTGATAGGCAGAATTTTTCCTGGAATCTTTTGGAGGAAGACCCAAGGGGACCTCTGTACACTATTTCAGGCATAGAGTGCACCAGGGTAGAACCACCGACCTTCCGCAAGCCAACTTGAAGGCTTCCTCACTTGAAAAATCCGAAGTGCCCAGACCGAGATTCGAACCCACAGCGGTGAGGGGCTGAGCGATTGCAAGTCAACGACTATAACCAATCGGCAACGGAGGCCCCCTTTCTTGGAATCAGATTTCTTGGAATTCATTGTTTACCAACCACGTTTACAAGATTGAGACTGAACAACTTGATAAATGTTCTTCACTTTATTTAAGGACACAGAGTGTGACACTATATCTTTTCTTGGTAATACAATTTTGCCCGCAAAAAGATTATATAAATTTGGTCGCCTTTTGTTGTTTTTGGTACTCTTATCTAACCTTACCTGCTAACTCTTTTATCACTGAGTCTAAACAATGTGGGCTTTTTTGTTTTAAGCTGTTCAACGCCGGCCAAACTGCAAAATAATGCATGGTTATATTAAATCGAACAATGAAATATGTAACTTTGTTGGAAGCTCTTGGTTGCATTTGAAAAGCATTCACGTCAGACTTTCTGCGTGTATTGAATTTAGTTCTTTGGCATTATATGTTTACTTGTCGGATATAATCAGTCTGTGGCAAAGGAGAAAGTCTATATATATGCTAATTGGGTTTATATTGCATCTATTATATCCTTATTAAATTGCCAAATAAAGTAAAGAAATTTGAAACTTTCAAATTTCACATTAAACTGACTGGTGGTATTTATTGACCTAAATAAATACCAGTTGAAGTGTCCTGCACTTTAATTGGTGCAATTCGGTTATTAGGTCGCTTTATTTGGTCAAAATTTTAGACTTTTCTAATTTTATTTTATTTCACCTCCCCACAAAATTTTATCATTTCTATCGGTTAAAGCCTGTCACGTGGTGACCCCATATTTTTCCATGTCGGGTCAGTACAATCCATGACGGGTCAATTAAGATTTGAAATGACGTAACAAATGACGTCAGTGTAAACTGAATAAATGTTACCAACTATAGATCTACAATTTTTATCATTTTACCAGTGCAAGTGGTCAGCGAAATAAATCAATTATCGGGATTTGATACTGGCCCTCTACGTAAATATGTGTGGTCATTAAGATATATATGGGGACTCGGCTTCGCCCCTTATAGATTTTACTGACCCCACATGTATGTCTGTAGAGGGTCAGTATCAAACCTAATAATTAATAGTATTACCACGTGTATTTTTTTGTTTGATTTGGAATTTAACGTCGCTTTAACAGTATTTCAGTCATATCGCGACGTCTAGCTCATTACAGGTGGAGGAAGACCCAGGGGTACCTCTGTACACTGTTTCGGGCACAGAGTGTACCCGGATAGAACCACCGACCTACCGCAAGCTAGCTGGAAGGCTTCCTTGAAAAGTCCGAAGTGCCCATACCGGGATTCGAACACACAGCGGTGAGGGGCTGAGAGATTGCAGGTCAACGACTATAACCACTCGGCCACGGAGGCCCCTTTTTTACCCCGTGTAATTACTTTACCTAAACCAAATCGAACTGGCGCATGTGAAAAATGAAACGATTCGGTTTAGAAGTTAATTTCTACTGTGGGCTTTTTCGATAATGTCAAACGTTATTATAATAATCATGAGAAGATTTTAGGTTTTCATTTGTTTGACACCAAGTACTGGTTATAACCAAGAATAGGAATTGAAGATGTTATTACTTTAAAAATATTAGCAGTTTCAAAACAGGTGCAATTGTGTTGAACTTAAAACAATAATATATTGCAACGTACTAAATGATTTATAA
Source organism: Nuttallia obscurata (assembly GCA_032358795.1). Classification (NCBI taxonomy): domain Eukaryota; kingdom Metazoa; phylum Mollusca; class Bivalvia; order Cardiida; family Psammobiidae; genus Nuttallia; species Nuttallia obscurata. The sequence continues at coordinate 11,204 of JAULCC010099176.1, forward strand.
GCATTATCTCGCTTGGCCTGTAGAGAAATTAATTCACATTTATTGTCCGCTTAAGTTTTATTTCCTTTCTTCTTAAGTTCGCTACTGATAGGTAACCTTTAGCCTGCTTAGGGCGACCTGATAGAATTTGCAAACAGCTTGGATCCAGATTAGACGCCGAGTAACTCGGCGTCTAATCAGGATCCAAGCCGTTTGACACTCGGCCAATTGTGTCTCCAAAAAATTGGACGATTCTGATGAATTTTAAAATTAAAGCAGACGATAGTTTCAGTAGAGTTCATTTGTTCAGCAGGCTAGGGTTAAATATGTTCCTCGTTCAATGATCTTCTAGGACTCACCTCCCTTTGCTCCTTGACTCTCTTACATTTCTTTTTTTCACTTTCAACCACGTGCCAACACGCACAGCATCTGTATATCACAATTAATTAGAAACTATGCGAATCTTCTGTCAAACATGTCGCTTTATAAAGCAGTAAAATCAGGGTCTTAGAGATCATTAGCTTTGACCATGGGATCATGGATTAGATCTGTTTACATTGAAATGCTAAGATGACAAATACTTTACTATCAGCTTGCTCTCCCAAACAATTACTTTGTCACCAATATAGGTGGCTGTATCGTTGTTTGTTCCCCACCCTTTACCCTCCCCGAAAGGGTAAGAACAATAGTGTTTGTACATTATTTTTGACTACTCAATCTATTTCAAATTAAAATATATATATATATATATATGTATATATATATACCCTTCAAAATGTTTTTTTTTTAAATTGGAAATAAATAACATTGTCAAAATAAATGATAAAAAACTTTTTTGTACTTTTTTGGGGCAGGATAAGGGCCGGAGGTCAAACAACGATACGGCCACTTATGTTCACCAACATACATTTAAATTGATCAGCCTGACAGCCCCATCTCATACTTACAATAATCTTCTTTGAAGTCGCCGATGTTCGAAAGTCAGGATAATGGAAGGTGTGTCTCTATGGTGTCGAGGAGGTTAGAGACTACGCGCATGCTCTTAGTGCTATGACTAGTTCGATTTGAAAACTTCAATTCGAGCTGCTCGAGTTAAAATACCAGCTAGTTGTGCAGGGAAATAAAAACTAGTACTAACCTTGAGTGATACTGGTACAAGGGGAAATCACTGGGAGGTTTTTGAGTTCTGAAATATTAGAAATTGAATTAGCAAATTGATGACCAAAAACACACACAAAAGCATTTGTATGCAACGTGCAAAAGATGGAAATGTCGTAAAATAGAAAATACTTATATAAATTCATCATCACCATCATCGAAATAACAATTATCAAATTCAACGTTATCACTATAATAATCACCGACATCGTTATTATCAACATATTTCCATCATTACAATCATCATCACATTCATCCTGATCGACAAAATCATCATCATCATCATAATCATCTTACGAATTATTTTTTATATATTGTCATCATAAAGTAACATCATCGAAATTATCATAAAAATCACTTTCATCAGCATCATTTTTATGTTTTATACTTTCTTGAACACCAACATAATAAAAGCATTAACAATATCTTCATCATCGTGATCGTCATTATGATAATTATCAAAATCGCCATTATTATCGTCAGTATCATCATCATTTGCATCCTCCTTATCGTCGTGATCAATATCTTTACCATTTCACTCGTTAATATCATCATCAATGACATAATTGTCATCAACGTTACAATTATCATCATTTACATTCTCCTCCCTACCGTCGTTATTATCATTAGCATGATCATAATCATAATCATCGTAATCACCATCGGC
>JAULCC010099287.1:0-14194 GCA_032358795.1 Nuttallia obscurata
TGTACTCAGCGTTTGTATTGGAACGGAAAATTGAAATCGAATCTTGACCAATAATTTGATGTTGAGACAAACAGCTGGACAAATCTACACACCTCAATTACAAAACTCGGTAATAATTGCTTTGAAAATTAAAACCCTTTCACTGTCACAGGTAAAAACCATGATGCTTCAGTTACACTTGATTTAATTGTGCAAATGTACCAGTCTTTATATGCGTCACTGAAATATCATCTCATCTTGGCACTGAGAGGGTTGAAATAGAATTTAAGAAATATGATAACTGAGTAGAAACAATAAGTATCAAGGACATATTTTTATAACATTAAGCGTGCAATCCTAGATCGTGGACAGGTTATTTTGGTGTGGCGGACTGCACGTATGCCAAAGTTAAAACAATAAAGACCAGCTAATTCATTTAACCTCAGGTCGGTAGACAATAAATCATACAAACTATCTAAAAGCTAACAACTCCTGTCAATATCGACTTGAAAACACCTATTATTCTCAACATATCTACAAAACAAAGCCTTTGTTGTAAAAAATAAGCAAAATTACAGAGTTTTTGCTTAATGACCCCGATTTAACTCTTTATTATACATTTTCAAACCAGCATTAGTCAACCAGTTTATATCAAATTTATCTATTTGCGTTTGAAGTTTTATTAGACGTATACTTAAGCTCAAAATCGCATTAATACGCGCATTTTGTCTCTCGAGTCAACAATAAACTTAAGATCGAGTATGTATCAGTACATCACTGTTGACATTTTGGACGCTGTCGAAACAAACTGGAAATAGTCCAGACCCGCTCATAAATAACTGGCTCATTTACACATTAAATGTAGCACGCGGATAACATTACACCTTTTTTTGTACACACTGCTCTATATGATAACATATGGTACCACATGGAATATTACAAATTGATTAAGTCAGCAAGAGATGCATTCGTGGTGTTTCGCCGCGAATGGAGGGCGTCCGAAATACCTACCGAGCTGAGAAGTGTAAATAATACCTCGGACTAGTGTGATATTAAAATCAGATTAAATACATTGACTTATCGATTACATATAGTGAATGGAATTTCACATAGTAAAATATGCGTGTTCATTGATACCTTTTATTTATGATTATGCACACAGTCAAACAGTAACGATATTTCAACACGTTTCTGAGTGTTTGTATGGCCTAAAACAAAATATCCAAATAAATGATTAATAGAAAAATCCACCCTCTAATTTATAATTATATCGATATACACTGTACAATTCTACTGATATTGTATAAGTTGATGTAACTTCCAAGCACGAGAGGAGGGCCATAACTAATGTTGGAAGAACTTGTCACCAAAACTTTTTGCTAATATATATCTTCAACTGTTCTCAGTTTATACATTGTACCTTATATTTGCATTGTATGAAATTATGTCATCATTAAAGTTTCTGCTTTAAGACTGTCTAACTAGACTGGATATCAAAGCTCTACCCACATAAGACAAGATCTTACAAGATTGGACAGCTCAGCTGTATCCACATCAGACTGGATCTTACATGACTAGACATCACATCTTTTCCCACATTAGACAGGATCTTATGTGACTGGACAGCACAGCTCTATCCACATTATACTGTGTCTTTCTAGACTGGAAAGCACAGTTCTACTTTCATTTGACTGGGTCTTACTAGAATGGACAGCAAAATTTTATTAAACCTGACTTCATTATACCAGGCTGAACATCTCAGCATTATCCCCATTTACTGAATTGTACTAGACCTGACAATTTCATACACAGAAGGTTAATTTAAAAGTCCGTTCTGATCGCGACGTCCTTGAAAACACAATGTATTTTATTGTCGACTCTTTTTCCATTATAGGTAACTCAACATCTCATCAGGATCCAGACTGTTTGACACCCTGATTTTTTTATAAACAGAAATTCAAGAAATATCTATTTTGAACTTTGAGAAGGACGACAATATAATAATTATGAAGACGAAAATTGTTTGGCGCCGAAAAGGTTGACTCATAGTTTATGTCTTCCAAAGTCAGAGTCAAATGTTTTATTAAAACTTTTAGGCCTCCCGCACGTCATACACTCAATATATAATTTATACAAATTTTGAGAGTGACAAGTACAACTTCCTTAGTTGTTTAAAACATGAACACTGCTTATTCCTGCAACAGTAGCTTGCGTAAACACTTTCTCCTTTTCATTCTTTCCATCACTATACATCTAACTGTCCTTTAATTTCCCTATTTCTTTCTTATGCAAAACCCTACCCCTTTAAAAGTCAAGTGGGATGGCTGCGCGAACCATGTAGATGTGGATCACGCCCAGGATCAATTTTAGGGTCACTGGCCGCGATGGTTAGGGAAGCACTCTCGAAAGGGCCGTTAACCCTTAATACAAACATTAGCAACATTAACAACAACAACAACTAACAATACTCATCAGCTATTGCTATAAATATAACACATCGGGTGTCGAGTTTCAGACTGGATTCGAGGCGGAAATGACTCTCGATAGTTTGCCAACTTAACAGCCAGAAACACATCTGTGATTTAAAAATAGACACAAGGCGAAAAAAATGAAAATGTGGTTAAAGGCAAGATCAGTATGTATCCCTGTTCATGTTCCACAGACATTTTGGCCGTTAGTGAAGGAGAAAAATTTAGGCTTTCCTGATAAAGAGGAGATCTAATGAAATATTTCATCGCTTGCTTTTAACTTTGACACATTCTTGAGTGTTTCATACTTTACTTTTCCTCTGTGATTTCTCAGGGTGTATTGGGTGGTTATGTCGACACGTCTAGAGACTCTAAGGCGTATTTGAAATTCTTAAGACAAGACACATTAGTTTAAATTTATTCATTTAGATTGATAAAGTAGAAAGATTACAGCTTATAGATACACTTTAGAGTCCGTTTTCCTGGTTTTAACCAGTATTTGGTGCTAAACGAAAGTGGAGAAAAATTTCCCTTTGGGGTTTGAACCCGCAGTTTTCTGAGCACAAGACTGACACCATATCCAGCGCGACCTAGCACATTTGGCATTCTTTGAACTGAAACTGATACAGAAACATTTGAGAAGCAACAAGAAATGGTGAATGAGTGCTATTAGTCACAAAACTGTGCTATATGCGGTATTAAAAATATGAAACAATTAGCTTTGAGAAACAGAATAGATAATGGCTATTTTGCAGTGCATAAAGTATGAATAAAGTGTACAAAATTAGTGTGGATTTAGATTTTCGTCTTTTGCCCTCTACATTTAATTAAGTTATTTAATTTGATATTAAATAAATGCAAAAGAGAGATGAAGAGAAGACATTTTCCTGTGCAAAATATGTGAATGTCGAATAATTGACTACACGTTAGAGATTGGCAAATAATAATATTGCATACATGTAAATATGTGTATTACATATATACATCTATATACTACTGATATACCATTTAATATGTGTATATATTATCATAGTCTCTTATGACACAAAAAAGAGTGGTTTTGTAAATTTTACTGTATTTTTATAATTTGCTGGTGTACAGCAATGAGACTTAAATAAAATATATGCCTGTCTGTCTGTCTGCCTGTCTTTATATATCTGGATATACCTATATTTAAACTCGATGATTATCTGGGTTTTTTTTTTCGTAAAAAAGATCAACAACAAAAACAGAGACAGACATATGTTATAACAATAGCAGGCATTATCACTCTACATCTCTGAATTATTGCCTTAATCAAGTTTATCTGTCTACTGCAGATGGAACAATTGTATACAACAATCACAATCTTTGAGGAGATGTCAGAAACATGATTAATCAATATATTTCACACTAATTGCTTATTCAAACAAAGCCCTCATAAACTAAATTAAAGCTGCAGAAAAGCGCACGCGAGAGAGGGAGAAAAAGAGAGTACTTGTCGCAAAATGTTAAAGTACGCGGGAACACTTTTTTCTGCTGGATACAAAAAAAAACAGTAGACGCATTTGGCATGTATACATATAACATAAATATTGCATGCTTTGTTTTAAATTCAAATATTGCAGGTCTTTTCGAGATTTACACAAAAAAATACATAATAAAGGAAAATTCCAAAACTACAGCAATATTTAAGGTTTAGGCAAATTTATACCCGTATCTGTGTCTGAGATAGACACACTCATAGGTAGTACATCACAGAGGCAAAACGTTGAAAGAACGTATCATCATCTCTCGTACTCAGCAATGAAATGGTTTAGATAAAAGTATATTATAAAACAAAAAAATGACAAATTGAGTGATCACAACAGAGCTGGAGATTTATCACGGTTTTTAATGAAGATGCCAACATTGATTTCACACGGGAGTTTGGCGTGTGGTTCGAGGTAAATTACTGAAACTTGATAGATGTGAAATGACACGAATACAGCTCCTGCTGAAATAGCAAAACGCGTTTCTTTGACATTGTATGTATTACTTAGTACACGTTTATCATATTAATAATATCTACAATTTTTCAGGCAAGTTTTGAAAAATGAATTTCCATCTTATGGATAAATGACTGTTAGAGTTTTCCCCAAATGAGTTATAAAGAGTTTGTAATTCTACTTTTTAAGAAAACGAGTTATAAAGAGTTTGTAATTCTACTTTTAAGTAAACAAACATTTTCTCCTCTGCTATATTTGGGGTATAGTAAATCGGGTGATTGGACAGCTATTTTCTGCGTTAAAATTAATAATATCCAATATGTCAGGCCAATGGCATACGTCCTATCAAGACCAACATGTCTTCCATTTTTAATCATTAAGTTGTGTCCAGAGTTTGATGACACAATTCTACGTGCGCAGGTTATTTCAAAACGTATTTGCAGTGTACATATGGCATACCACGTGGACTATACACATACCCTTAACTCTAAGCCTTCTGAAAAAATCCTGTCTGCTTAAACTGTCGTCTGCCTAGATTCTAACATTCAGCAGAATCGCCCAATATTTGAAGAAACAGTTGACCGAGTGTCAAACAGCTTGGACCCTGATTAGTTACTCGGCGTCTAATCTGGGTCCAAGCTGTTTGAAAGTTCTACCAACATCGCCCTTAGCAGGGTAAAGGTTAATTACAATAGAGGATTTTACTGGACATATTCCTACAAAATGTTAACTGGACAATACAAATCATACCTATAACTACATGTACATCATTCATCAAGGAATGCCATAGACCAATTTGCCGGACAGCGTTGACATATCAACAATATTTCGGATTCAGGGGATAAGTCAATCGCACATAATCACTATTGATAAATGAACTCTTGAACACTTAGACGGAAAGGGATTGATGGACAACAACCACAACAGGGTAAACTGACAAAGAATAGCTGAATCTGATACAAACCAGAGACAAGAAGAAACTATTTATATAGTGGCTGACATGTTCATTTAAGATATTCATATCGCACTCAAGGCTGCACTCATAACAAATTGAGATAATACGTTGATTAAATAGTTAAATTATCTGTATTTGGTCAGTTATAATGAAAATTTGTCAAAACATTTACGAGTGGCTATTCATTTAAATAAAATGTTTTGTGGTCTACTTAAACAGTATCCCCATGTTAGGTGTTTATCCCTTAGCCTGCTGAAAAAATTGTGTTCTGCTTAAACTGCCGTCTGCCTAGATTTAAAATTCATCAAATTCGCCCAAAATTTGGAGAAAAAAATTAGCCGCGTGTCGAACAGCTTGGATCCGGATCAGACAGCGTCTTACTCGGCGTCTTATCCGGATCCAAGCTGTTTGCATTTTCTATCACGGTCGCCCTAAGCAGGCGATATGTTTATGTTTGGTGTTTAATGTTTGAGTTCATTGTTTGATTTTTGATGTATGTTTTTTAATGTTGATTGGGAATTTATATTTGCTTCAAACAGTATATGGACATTTCGCGACGTTCAGCTCATTTAAGGTTGAGGAGGACCGCCTGATACTTTATTTCAGGTTCTAAGCACACCCGGGTAGAGCCAACGACCTACCGCAAGCCACCTGGAAGGCTTCCTCACTTGAAAAACCCTAAGTGCCCAGACGTAGATTCGAACCCACAGCGGTGAGTGCTGAGCGTGTTTGATGTAACAAATAAGTTAAAAAGTGTTTCATTAAAACCAGAAAGTGTAAAGCTTATTTTAAACGTACAAAATTGTTTGATAAAATATCACAAATGATATTAATATACCAATGGAAGATATATGTCACTTTAAAATCATAAATTATCAATGTACTTTCTGAAAATATTATTTACTTAAGATACCAAAGTTTATTTATTTGTTTCATTACAACTGCATTTTATGTAACAACGAAATGCTTCTTAAACGGTTGTATTTTCTCTATATACGAAACACTTCATACACGATTTCATTTTACGAAATGCTTCGTATACGGATGCACATGGTGTAAAAATAATAAAATTAAATTCAACCTCTTTATTTCGAAAGGAGATTTTGACAATACATAATACAAATATTTATTTACATTTATTTACATTCATTCATAATTCGTTGCATGTGACTTACACACCTAAGTCCACACAAAGTTTACAAAAAAATCGTAACGTGTTAAAATCCCTCACATACATTTCATACATATTTCTTTACATTATTTTTTCTTTTCTCTCACTCTCACCCATTCGCCTACCGGTCGTTTACTACGGACATACACGTAATCACGCATGCGCTTTCATGACAGCCTACCATATTTCGTAGTCTCATAACAAACTGAAAAATTCTTGGATAACCATGATACATAGTCAACATATTATGATGTGTTCATAAATAATTGTTTTGTTTTTAATCTTTTCTTTGCATATGCATATACATCAGTTAAAGCATTCAAACATATGAGCTGTGCTGGTAACTGAAGTTATAACATTATTAGCACTATATCTGATGGTACAGATACCTTCTTTTACCTTCATAGTTGGTAAGTCATTCGTAACTTAACGATGAAATCAATTCCTCTTACTGAAGGTTCACTAATTACACAGATAGCATTTAACAATATGCATTTCTACCAATGTACTGTTTATTAATTAAGTAGAATTATAGGAGAAAACGAAAAAAAAAGACAAAAAACAACAACAACAACAACACACTCACCAAAATTGGTACATGACATTTATACTATATTTTATATTGTAGACTGTAGAAATTGCGAGAGTATGTATAAGGGTATTCGCATGCCAGACTATAATATATAGTATAATCACAATCAGTTGTCAGTGTCTCTCCCAGAATTATTCAAGTGAAAGAGAGTTCGTCTCGTTGTTTTATGTCTGCCCGCATGTCTATACCGATATTTGTTTGAAGGTCAGTCAAAAGGTTTGCTTGGAGATTACGGGTATAAGTACTTTGTGCCAGAATATACACAGTATTACTTTTATATACCCTGTTGCAGATCGGACACACACAGTCGTTTGGCAAATGGGTGTCTATGAGAAGACGAGCTACAGATTGTGCCACTTTTAGATGTGCTCGACCTGTACACGTTGTCCATATTATTTCAGGCTGTATTTTGAAGTGGACTCTTTTAAAATTAGAGAAATCGGGCTCAGTACTGTCTTACCTTCATGACTGTTTATTGCATTCTTCAACGGATAACGTCAATTCCCTTTACAAGGTAATGATTTAGGATACCTAATGAGATCATTCAATACAAAATAAAAGTTGTGCTCTGCTAACAACTTGCACATATCGGGGATAAAGCCTTTCCGGGTATTATCTTGAGGGTTTAGGAACTGAACGTAGCTCCGAATAAATATCTGCCTTGCTAGTGACTATGGGTCTAGAGAGAGAGAGAGAGAAAAGCTTATGTTAAAATATAATCTTGCTTTTGTCAATTTGAGATGTCAATTCAAATAGTCCGAGCATGGATTCGCACATATCTGATAGGGTTCGGACAGGGAATTCTTAAGCACGTTTAACTATATAGTGTTGAAGCCGATTTATCACATATTCTTCAGTAACCGAGAGTTCTGACCATAATTCACATCCGTAAAGTGCAGTTATCCGTTTGTAGAGGCTTACTGGTGTAAGGGAGTAAGGGCGGACGGACGAACATCCAAACCTTTCATTGCATAAAAAACACATTCTCTGCCTTTTGAAAGCATTCAGTGATTCGTTCAGTACCTTTTAGAAACATGTCCTGTATTATACCTAGATCCATTGTAGATGTAACAATTTCTAAATATGCATCTCCGTATAAAACTCTAGACATTGTAGAGTTATCCATATAGCCAAAATTCATAACACAGAATTCTTTTGCATTTATATCAGAGTTCCATTGTTGTGCATATAAGTAGAAAATTTCAAGTTATCTTTGGATATTGAAAGGGTTTATCGCAATTAGGGAAATATCATCAGCTAACGTTGAATTACCTCCCTTTAGCATAAACCCCCTAGCACCATATTTTTTAACACCAGGTCATTAATGAAGCCACATGTACGTTGCTTTTACATTCTTAATTAAAATAAACTATTTCCATTAAGTAAAATGCGGCAGTGGTACAGCTTAGACTTTTTTGAATCCCTGTTGATATTTCGCAGGAAAATTAATTTGCCTTTGTTGCAGATATAACTTCATTGTGTTTGTAATTAATTTCTGAAATATTTTCGCTAAGCATTGCATCTGAGAAAAGGGTCTGTAGTTGGAAGGTTATGTTTTATTTTCCTCCTCAACCCTTAAGTTTTGGAATAATGGTACATTTTTCAAGAGTTAGGCATCGGTTCGGTATCTATGTTTTTACGGAAAAGTAGACAGATGTAATTTGATAGTTTCCCAACCATAATTGATATGCTCATTTTGAATAGTATCGTCTCCGGGCGCCTTCCACGATTTGAGATCTCGAATCATCTTAACAATTTCGTCTTTTTTGTATGCCCGAGCCTAATGTATATTCTTTATTGTTGTCTAATAAATATCTACTTTGTCCTGAATAATTTGAACGAATGCAGCGAAGAAGAGATCATCTTTCGTCATCTAAAATGTATTATTGAAATGGACAGCAAAACCTTCCGAAACATGAGTCGTTTGGCTGCTCAATCATTGCTTACGACGCAAACATGGCGAGATGTGCCATTGGACGCATGCTGAAGTACTGACTAACGTTTATGCACGTGTTCAGAGAACTCCGACGAATCATTGTCTCTCATATTAACTCGGTCTTGGGCTGTTTCTTCTCTGTGTCAACAATTGTATTAGCCACACTGAATCTTTAGCTCATTACAGCTACGGTTGAGATGATTGAGCAAATGTCCGACCACATTTGATATTTTGTGTGTTGCATCACCAGGAATATCACATGAACGAATTCCATTGACGGATGCTGTTATCAGTTTAAAGCTGATGTTCGCACTGATTAAGTCTGTCTTTATGAACAACATTTTTGTTCATGTCGATGTTGCATCATAAGGGCGAGGACGGCTTTCATCGTGGCCAGCATTCCAATTGCGCCGCGTTCAAATGTAGAAACATCACTATTGTATTTTACATGTCGTGGCCAGCATTCCAATTGCGCCGCTTTCAAATGTAGAAACATCACTATTGTATTTTACATGTCGAGTCTGTTAATTTGAATTCGACTGAGCACAAAGAATGATAATATCATTGAACATGAAATCATCCTGCTGATTAACAAAAATATCTTTTATTTCCTTGCAACAAACGAGAAAAGAACAAAGCTACCATTTGCCAGCTTAGTTTCATTTTAGGACTTATGTGAGTTTCTTCTGTTTATAATCCTGATTTTCAGACATTCAGGATAAGTTCTTGCCTGATCAAGAAGATGCATTTGGTACATATTTAGTAACTTACCCGCGTCATTGTTACACGTTCATTACAATTCGTCAATAGAAAGGATTATTCGGTAGGTGGTAAGTTTAAAGTCCAGTTCAGAGAACAAGGTGTTATTTACTGACAACTGGGTGCTGGTGTTTGGTGCATCAAATATGATAGACAGGTCAAATCAATCGTCGTAGGCGATTGACCGTGTAGAACTCAATTCTCTTTTTATGCTTATATGCTTAGCAATCACGCATTTACAATTTGTTTCGGACATGTATGGGCCTCGTCGTCACCTTAGGCGGCCATCCCTTGACCAATTAAGCGATATCACTAAACCGCTGTACTGCTCAATGAAATTTGTTCGGTTCATGACCCATTTAATGAGCAAACTTCTTGTAGTTATCATCCCATCCATCATTGACAACCAACGTTCTTTAAAGGGATGGTATCAGTTCAAAACTACAATCATTTCTAAGTTACAGTTACTTTAAACACTTTGCCCAATATATTTGAAGATATGCACAGAGATCATAAGTGGCAAATTTTCCTAAACTAGAACCGAAAACATCATCAGTCTGCATGTGATGTTAGTTCGAAATGCTTCATACATGATCGTATTTGATGGAAAATCGAAATACTTTATAAACTTTTGCATTTAATAAAATAACCGAAGCGTCATACACGATAAAATTTTATGTAAATAAGAAAAACTTTATACACGTTTGCATTTTATGAAGAAGATATTTGTTTATTTAATCAGCACAACCACAGCTTGTCATGACCTTTGTACAAAGCGATCCATCTGCGGACACAATTAGCATTCGCAGCATGTCCGTGAAATATATAATACGAATAAATAACAATGAATATTGATAAAAATGTCAACTTATTTCGTACAATACTGCACTACCTTACGCCTGAGATTTGCTGCAAACGAACTAAATTCCAGTTTCATTTGAAAAGCGTTATATTGACTTATTAGGTTTTTACTATACTTGTCCTACTATTATGGAACTGAGTTACACGAAAAAGAAATATGAAAATCTTATTCAAATATGTGGGATTAAATCACCAGCTGTCATATAAGTTAGCCTCGGTATGACAATAACACAAGCACGATACATTTAAATACTGTTATACAAGTTCGTAACAACATCAGGTATTTCTTTTGACAAATAAAATTATCCGATTATCATTTTAAAAGCTATTAGCATTGGGTTTTGATTTAATGTTTAAAGATTACATATAATTCATTTATAAAAGAAGCCAAGCTATGTTTTCGTTTAAGATAACGGCATAAAAACAAATATTCATATATTTATTTATGTATGATATGTATTGTTGTTTTGTATGGCGTTAACCTGACCTTCGCTTTATAATTGTACAATAATTCCAAACAGATGAAATATATCGTAAACAGTGCCATTATATTGTTTTACATCGACATAGTCCATGCAATATTTGTCTGTTTGTATCGCAGCCTTCAACTCTTGAAATGTCTGCAGAATAATTTCAATTATAAGATTTGATTATTTACTGCCTTGCGGACGTTGCAGTACTTGTGGAAAGTGTTTGTGTGGGTAAAGTGATTCTAAAATCGCTGGTATGGAAACATATTAACACACTGATCAATGCAGTAAAATAACGATCTAAATAAAAGAATAATTTGAACATGTAATGCATACGCAGTGAGCCCTAAGATTTATCAATCAGTTTATTTGAATAGTATTAATCAACAATGATTTAACACATTGATAAAGCACTCTTTTCATATTTGACATACGTTCAATGATGCTTTACATGACATTATTACCTCTGATATTCAGGTTGTAAGTCGGTCGTTTACAGATGGCGCAGATTGCAGCCACGGCATATTGGCTTATACTGTCACATGTGCATCTGGGTGGAGTGAGATTAACTTTCTGTACAGAAAAATCAGATGGCCCGGGGGGCTAGATTTTAACTCAGGACACTTCAACCCTGAGGCCTGCGTCTTACCTCTAGACCACCATCCCCAAATATTAATGTTAGGAAAGGGATTCCTTTAGGTTGTTAATCAGTAGAAAATTCAAAGTTTGAACAGGATGGAAAACTGCTACTAAATCGCTTAGAAATGAAGTAATTTTCGACAGTAATTAGAAATTCTTAGATGTTTTTATTTAAATATCCTACGAAGTTCCTATTTACGAAATCATAAATTTACGAAGATTTTCCACGATAGGTAAGTACCGTTCGTAATGCGGCCGTCATTATAAATCACAGACGACGATGAATGTGTGTACGAAAGAATAAGAAAAACATACGAACGTTCGTACGAAGTTAAATAACATGGCCCCAAGGTTCGTTGGATTAGCCCATTGGCTTGGTTTGGACGCTTGATGGACTAACAGGAGTAAAGCTCAATTTAAACTGAAAGTCCGGTTTGTTTATGTAGTCTGTATTGTATGACCTTTATCCTCTGAAACATGGTAATAACAGTTCACATTGGAGCTCAGTGCGTCCTGGTTAACCTCAAACATTTGAACTCACAGAATGTCATGACCATATCCTTATTTTAGAGGTATTTAGCTCTTTACATTAAATTACTTTGTGCGTTGTCAAGAATATCACTCTTTTGATCATTGGACATGTGGTTAACCCTCCTAGACAAAAGGAGTTAATCATATTACAGGCTAGACGCTTTGACATTTCATCAGGCAAAAGTGCTTATTTGTAAATGATGAAAATTAGAATCTAAAGATAAAAGCAAAATGAAGCATGGACATTTCTTAAATAATTCAGTGTATCGGAATAAAGAGGACGTGGCAGGGTGTTACAGGAGAATGTCAACACGATTTAAGTTGTAACTTCTCGATGCACCAGAAGAAGGTGTAATTACTAACCTCGCGGAGGATAGTTAATGTGTCGCCCATGTGGAGAAAGTGCGATATGTAGCAGAAGCTTTGTCCGTCCATCCATCCGTCCGACATAACTTTGACATTTAATAACATTTCTTCTTCAAACGTTCATATCATATTGCTTATGGAAACAGGGTCTCTTCTATTTTTCATTTTCTTTTTTCTCTAAACATTCTAACCATCTGTATGCTCTTTAAACTTAAAAAACAACTTTACATGCAGTTTGTAAAAACATTTGTGTACTGATCAGTTTTGCTTTCGCTATATATATGCTTAAATGAATGTTAAGGGAAGAGTCGTAACTAATGTGGGTAGCACTTGTGACCCGACCCATTTGCATATTTTGTACTGTGAAAGGAAATATGACAATAACATATGTTTAAAGTACAACAGGTTCGTGATGCAGCTATTTTCTGTAGGTCAAGGTCATATATGTACACAATAGCTTAAAATAACAGGAAAGTCAGTGCATGCACAGGCAAGTAATTGTTATGAAATGTTATTGAAAAAGAAATATAAAACTAAAAAACACAATATATATATATTGTTATAAACTGCAAGACTGAAGATAACATAAATCTCTCTCTCTCTCTCTATCTCTCCCTCTCTCTCGCGCGCGCAGATGACGGATAAGTATTCGAAAAAACTAGAATCTGATTACAGAACTAGACATGTCACTAAGCAATTTGTAATTACGTCGATATTTCAACGTGAACTCTAGGGTTACAATCTCTGTGGAGGAGTTGATGTCGATATAACAACGTGAACGCCAGGGTTACAATCACTGTGGGAAGTTGATGTCGATATTACAACGTGAACGTTAGGGTAACAATAACTGTGGGGAGTTGATGTCGATATTACAACGTGAACGCTAGGGTAACAATCACTGTGGGGATTTGATGTCGATATTACAACGTGTATTCTAGGGTAACAATCACTGTGGGGAGTTGATGTCGATATTACAACGTGAACGCTAAGGTTACAATCACTGTGGGGAGTTGATGTCGATATTACAACGTGTATTCTAGGGAAACAATCACTATGGGGAGTTGATGTCGATATTACAACGTGAACTCTTGGGTTAAAATCACTGTGGGGAGTTGATGTCGATATTACAACGTGGACGCTAAGGTTGCATTCACTGTAGGGAGTTGATGCCGAATTTACAACGTGATCGTTAGGGTAACAACAACTGTGGGGAGTTGATGTCGATATTACAACGTGTATTCTAGGCTAACAATCACTATGGGGAGTTGATGTCGATATTACAACGTGAACGCTAAGGTTACAATCACGGTGGGGAGTTGATGCCGATATTACAACGTAAACGCTAGGGTTACAATAACTGTGGGGAGTTGATGTCGATATTACAACGTGAACGCTTAGGTAACAATCACGGTGGGGAGTTGATGCCGATTTTACAACGTAAACGCTAGGGTAACAATAACTGTGGGGAGTTGATGTCGATATTACAACGTGAACGCTAGG
>JAULCC010099398.1:0-14193 GCA_032358795.1 Nuttallia obscurata
TTGCCATGGCAACCAGAGTTCTTCATGGAATGGAATTCTTTGAACAATTTTGAAAGGGAACCATCCAAGGAATATCCAGGGCAAGTTTCATCAACTACCATTCAGTGGTTTCAGAGGAGATGTTGTTGAAATAAATTGTGGACTATGACCTAGAGCATACCCTGGACTGCCCATCCATCACAATACCTCCCCTGAGCCTTTGGCTCAGCTGAGCTAATAACTGCTGCAATAAAATGTATCACTAACAATAACTGTATTATACAAGGCATTAAGAAATCTTACATTTATACAGGCAAAAACATGTATCAGTTATAATAAATGTATGACATAATGCGTTAAGAAGTCTTACATTTATACACAGGCAAAAACATGTATCAGTTATAATAAATGTATGACATAATGCATTAAGTCTTACATTTATACATAGCCAAAAATGATGCATCATGGGCAATAAATGTATCATACCATGGTCAAAAGTCACAGATTACATAAGTAGTTACAGATTACACAAAGCCAAACAGATGTACAAAATGTTTACTACAAAAGACTTAGTCAACTATATAGATACCACTTAGATACTTACACATATTGTTATACATGTTTATTCCATCGATACAATAAGCATACACAGACCACACTGAAACTTTACTGTAACATAATTATAGTGACTAGTCTATGCTCTAACTTACATACAGAGTCCCAGGTCATAAAATTTTCTTCAGTATGGACTCAATTTCATTATAAGAAATCCATGACTTCTGTAAATGGCTAAAAGTAACGAACAATATTCCTTTTTTCACCTTAGAAAAAGCTTGAAATGAGAAAAGAGTTCATTATATGAAACATTTTATAATGTCTGACACAGAGAACAGGCCAGATATTTATCAGAAATTGCTGGGTGATGTCCATGACACTTCATCATGTAATGGAAAATGTTTGTAAGAAGCTGTCAAAATCCTTTCCAGCATTTGAAAGAGAGAGAGCCCTGACAAGAAAAAGTCTCTATATGTAAATCATGTGATCCAAGACAATGACTATGACCTTTGGAGGAGGTGGCTGGGTGATGTGCCTAACACGTCATCTTGTTACATAAAAGAGTTGTGTGAAGTAAAATCAAAATCCATTCAAGTATGTGGGAGCTACAGCCCAGACAAGAAATTGTCTATAAAAATCTTGTTTTCAAAAATGTGACCTTGACCTTAGCAGTCTGTGGCTGAGTGATGTGCATAACACATCATCTTATTATGTGTTCAATGAACAGAACAGTATGTGTTCAATAAACAGAACAGTATGTGTTCAATTAACAGAACAGTATGTGTACAATTAACAGAACAGTATGTGTTCAATCAACAGAACAGTATATGTTCAATGAACAGAACAGTATGTGTACAATCATTAGAACAGTTTGTGTACAACTAACAGAACAGTATGTGTACAATTTACAGAACAGTATGTGTACAATCCACAGAACAGTATGTGTACAATCAACAGAGCAGTATGTGTATATTTAACATAACAGTATGTGTACAATCAACAGAAAATATGTGTACAATCAACAGAACAGTATGTGTACATTTAACAGAACAGTATGTGTACAATTTACACAACAGTATGTGTACAATTAACAGAACAGTATGTGTTCAATCAACATAACAGTATGTATACAATTACCAGAACAGTATGTGTACAATTAACAGAACAGTATGTGTACAATTAACAGAACAGTATGTGTACAATCAACAGACTTGTATGTGTACAATCAACAGAACAGTATGGAAATACAATTCAGTCAACACAGCTTGAAACTATTTGAAGTACATACAAAATTTAACAATTAAATATATATTCAAATACTCCAAACATATGTTTGATAAATATGCTTGTAACTGAAACAGACACACTGAGTTTACCTAAACTTAATTAATTGCAAGGTTAGTTTTTATATGTTATGAAAATATTTGTATAGGAGTTTGGCCTAATCAGTCCTTTTGACCAGAGACCAGAATCTGCTCATTGTCTGACATAAAACCTTCCCAGAATACATCTTTAACCATGGTCATTCTATCCAAAAGTACTTCATCACACTTAACCATTCTCCCTTTAAAAAGTCTCTAAACAATTTGTTACACCCCTCTAAATTATAATTTTGGCACTCTACCTTTAAAATTATTCCTACTGATTATGGCACTATTCCTTTACACCAATAATTTTCACCGACAATGGCCAACTTCCTTTAAAACATCCCTACAAGTTATGGCACTCTTCCTTTCAAACTTTCCAACAGACTTTGATAACCTAACTTTAAAACAACCTACCAAATGATGCAGACTGTCCCAAACTTACTAAGTGGAAGTGTCCATTACTAATACACTGTGGGCATAGGGTGTAACATTGCTACATTACACCAGAATGGTTAATTTTAAGGTCCTACCCTGTCATATCCAATGAAATCTTACCTCTATCAGCTCAGTCCGTAACATAATTAGCAGTTTTATCAAAAGCCATAAAGAATCATTATTTCAAGTATGGGACACATTAAAACTCTTGCATGGCTATAAAATCTGCATGCACATTCTTAATCAGCAACCATTTACAATTGGGGAAGGTATTTCACTTGTACAAAAAATCCCAATGAAAACATACACTAGAAATGACCTTGGCATTTTTGTCATGTGACTAAACACAATGCAGATTTGCAAATTTGGTGCACAAATATGCAAGGTATTTAAATTCTACTTTTTAAAATTTAAATAATGAATGTAGTTTCAGTTAATGTTTACCTAAAGAAAAATGATACGTTTGGGCCAATGTGTCCTAGGCTAAATGTAATTCATTTGGACTCACTCTATGGGCTAGAATTGAACCTCCTGCATGGACACTTTATACCCTGACTTGGGTCTGCATTAGATGCTGTTCTAAATGAGCAGATGTTATAGAACTTTCTCCAGGGTGGACTTATTTTGAGAAATTAAATAATTGGCAAAAATAAATAACATGGTCTATCATAATTTATGAAATGTAAGAATTATTAAGCATGACATATGGTCCATGCTCAACAAAGGTTTTTAACCTCAACCCATTATCACCCTTTTTTTCTGACACAAACCCTCTATATGATAATGAACTATCCTTAATCGAAGATATTTGAGCCACAAGAGGGTAAAACAAAAGCTTCTCCTGGGTATTTGTATCAGTAGCAATTTTCCAACTTGAAATAGCCACTAGAGGCAAGTGACAATAACATTCCAATGATGTAAAACCACCACTCATCATGAAGACTCTGTCCAGACTGGGACTCAAACCAGAACTTCTTGGATTGTAAATAGAGCCATGTTTAGACTACACCACTATGTTCTAATAGGCAGGGAAATATTAACCTTACCAACTAG
Source organism: Nuttallia obscurata (assembly GCA_032358795.1). Taxonomy (NCBI): domain Eukaryota; kingdom Metazoa; phylum Mollusca; class Bivalvia; order Cardiida; family Psammobiidae; genus Nuttallia; species Nuttallia obscurata. The sequence continues at coordinate 3,390 of JAULCC010099398.1, forward strand.
CAGACTAGGTAGGAATCAAACAGGAAAAGCACTGTTGCAGTTATTAATTTTATCTTCTGTGATCTTGATCTACATTGACTGCAAATGGGAAACTTTGTTGACAAACATACTGGAAGCAATGAGAAATAAACCAAGGACTCTAGTGACCTGTTTGTACAACCAGAGACAATAATAGTGATGGGACGCTGATCCCACTAAGTCTGCTCAAAACAAAAATGCATAAAAACACCATTAAACAGTTGAGGCCTGGAGATGGCAGAACACATTAGCTTAATTATATCACAAAAAATAAATGTCTTTTACAATCAATATATACACAAATTAAGACGATTGCAAAATATACAGAAATGGGTCCCTTAGGATAGCATCCAGACAAAATTTCAAACAGGATTTATAAAGTGGAAAACTCCAATACAACAATTATATTAATGTGTACAAAAGAATCAATCAAATTTACCAGAAGATAAAAGCTTCCTTTTGGCTGTAAGAAATATCGAGACATTGATAAAACGAAAGCAAGGCACACTTTTTACAGAATTATCAATTTACGCTATTTCACATTTTTTCTTCCTAGGATACATATTTTCAACAAATAATTTGTCTCCGTACATTGTGAGATGTAGACTATAATGAGATAGTCTGTCAGTACCAAAATCAACGACCGACAAAAATCGTTAAAATAATATCACCACTTTCTTGACAGTCTGTGTAACAATTTGCTCGTTTGCTTTAATCTATCAAATATTTTTGTCAGATTTATTCAAGTTTTCAAACACATTCATTTCAATTTTGACTGAGGTACAATTTTGATTTTTGCCAATCTGTTTTTATCAGGACTAAGTGTTCAGACTTTAATCCTGTAAGAAGTCTGTTAAACAGACTAATAGAGTATAATTTATGCTCAGATTAAACATCCCATAGCCAACACCTAACCTGCGGCAGCACTGTTTGTCATTCAATATTCTTTTAAACAATTTTATATAAACATGAGAAGTTTAAAAATTGGCACAATAAAATCTTAGTAGAACTGTCACTATGGCAACATTAAACAGAACTGTTGCAACTGGTACTATGAAATTGATTGTTGCTATGGGTTTTTGTAAATCAACTATTGTTACATGGGCATTGTTGCTATCGGTTTTCCAAAAAGAATTGTTACTACGGGTATTTTATTTGTAAAACCATTGTTGCTTTGCATTTAAAGGATTTGTTGCTATGGGTACTTAAAAAGAGATATTTGCTATGGGTATTCTTAAATGAATTGTTGTTATGCCTATTTAAATATGAACTGTTGCTATGGCTGCTTGAAAGTAATCACGGCTATTAGCACTTTGACATGCACCGTTACTATGGGTACCTGAAAAGAAACAGTTGCTACGGGCTTCTGTAGAGCAATTTTTGTAGTGGTAATTTTAAAAATGAATTATTACTACAAACTCTTGAAAGTTATCAACGACATAGGAATTTTTTTCTACAGTTATTTGCAAATCAATTGTTGCTAAGGGTACCAGAAAAGGGATTGTTGCTATAGGTATTTGTACAGCAATTGTTGGGAAAAATCTTGTATGTAATAACTCCTCCAAGAGCAAAGATTGCTAGTGATTTTCAGGACAATATACAGAATTTTTGGAATCTGCAAACCTTTATCTAGTGGATAATTTAAGAACCAGGGATTTATGTATCAAGATCTGAAATTTGATAGAAAAAAAAAAAGGAATCCTCTGGATTGTACCATTTATAGATTTAACTAACCTTTAAATAAGATTGATAATTTTCTATTGTGAAATTTTTGTTACCATTTCAAGCCCTTTTCTAGTATCTAAGTGAAAGGAGAAAGCATTTGATGAAGAATTTTGGACGAATAAAAATAGTGTGTTTTGCTTCCTGTATACTGATGTGTCCCACTTTCTATCTGTCTCTCTGTCTATCCATGGAGTTCTGCCAAATGTAGAAACACCAGTATAAGCAAACTTTTACAACTTAATAGCATTATAAATTAACAAGAGATAAGAAAAAGAAATTGAACGAGACTTCTCGAGATCCTGGAAACAACAATATTCAAATTCAGCCCTATATATGTACATACATACTTATATGGCTGACAAAAACAATTATAAACTCGACAAAGAAGTCAGCATTTGTGCACACTCACAAGAAGACCAGACAAACACAGATCAATATGAAATATACTATACGAAAGTATGCCAATCTATCACAAATTATGTAACACAGACACCGGGGCGGACTAATAATGAATTGACGGGTAAATTAATGCCACAAATGGCGTACTTCGTACTGGCAAAATAATATACAAACTGGAATGGGATAATACAAAAAAATCCATCTGTTTTTATATTTCCAATTCGGATCCTGTGTATATTCAGAAATATGCAATTACAAGTTAGTAATTGTCTCCTAAATTGAAAGATGCGCCCTGAATAGATGTTACAGACATAATCCATCCCGACTGACTGTAAGTAATGAACTCTTTTCTCTTTGAATTTAGACCATATACATTTATCACTCTAATGGCTTGGTTTGTTTTGTTTTCCACAGACCTAGTTTAACTTGGAAATTTGAAAAATGCAAACTCACATTCATCAAAGTCTGTTATTTAAAACTGGGTTCTACAAGGTTAGCTCCAGCTGTGTTGTCAATGGTAATAGAAGTTCCTGAAGTAAAATTAAAAAAAAGTAAAAAAGTAAAATCCAATGACCAGCATATTTTTATGAAATCTGAAAATTAATCCTTCGACCAGTGTATTTTGTTGCAATCTGTAACCAAATCCTATAAATAATCCGTTTTCATTTGAACTGAAACCATTCTTGTTTGATTTCAGTCTGAAGCCAAATTCTTTAATCAGTCTGTTTTATATGAGTAATTTGTGTACCAATGTGGACAGACTTAGACATGGTGTCTGTTCGGGCAACAGTTCTGACTCTACATTGTCAGTGAGTGCATCTTGTGCTCAGTTTAGAATGAAACAAACCAGGATATCAGTGTACAACAGTTACATCTTACATGGGTTAAGGAGCTACAACAGTGTAGCATCAAGTGAGACAACAAACTGTGTTTTACAGCATCGTAACACAGACATGCTATATGGCTACATGACAAACTTAACTGACATCAAGATACAAATATAAGGTTGGGATTTATAAATCTAATAACTACTTGACAAAATAAATACAAATGCATTTTAGTTACCACTGAAGAGTCATTCAAAGGTTGGGGTTTAATTGGCAGCCATCTTATTCTTGGCTTTACAGCTGTGTAAAACTGAACCAGAAAGAGATTCTAACTTCATATAGTAAAAATATCATTATTAATTTTGAGTGATTGCTTTTGTTTGCATATTTTGGATTTTAAGTTGCAACGACACAGTTTAGGTCATATGGTGACTATTCCAGCTTTTCATGGCAGAGGAAGACCCCAGGTGTTTTTGGATAGAACCATCCACCTTTCCCAAGATATCTGGATAGCTTTCTCATATGAAAGACATAGTATGGCCTGAATGGGAAAAGTGATAGCACAACTTCCCAAAAGAAATAGCCAATCAGATTTTTAGTAAGATAAGCCAAATCATTTATAGAATTAATTCTAGCTAATGCAGTATCAGAATTGTTATCAGAATTGTTTCAGGAGTCATGTTACAAAGTACAGAAATCAAGTAAATCAATTAGTACAGGTACCATTTGGGCTATAACATTTATGATGTATATATCCCTGTGTCTGTAACACTAATTAATGACCAAGACTTCCATAAAAGTTATATAACTTTTTGATTTGGCAATTATTACTGCTCTGTTCAAAGACTGAGACACAATTATTATGTCATAAACGGAGGATATTACTTTGTGCAAGAACAATGAGATCTTAGACATAATGATGTAACTGTTTTGGGTCAAATAAGAAACATTCAATGATGAAAGACCGTAATCTATTCTGTATACTGACAAGCACCACATTTTTTGGAACAATGACCTTTTGTAAATACATAAACATTTAGACAAAGGTCAAGGACACCTTAAATATTATTATGTTAGGATACAAAGTCATGTGTACTAATTAGGGGTCACAGTGTCAGAAGAAATAAAAGTAATGACTAAAGACTGCAAAGATATTATGCCTTGTCCAACAACACTCTTAAGAACAGTGACCTTCAAATGACAAAAGGTCATGGACACTTAAAGGTAACATAAAAAACGAGCTCTGCACAGGGTAACTTCTATTACATATTTCAATAAATTTTATGACACTTACTCATCTGTTATTGATATGATGTGTCAGAAATGCTGGACATTTTAGCAACAATATTCAAGTTCCCTAAAACTGATAAATAAAACCCATAATACACACCAATAATCATTTTTCAAATAAATATTGTTCTTTTCATCACTTTTGAAAATATTCTGATGATTTTATTTAAAGTATTAAAACAAAAAAATCATTCACTTAAAACAAAAATTACAGTATCATAAAAAATGTGTATTTTAAACAACCCTTAGTATTTATGGGGTAAATCTGAGATAGGGGACAATGTTAGAAGCAATATCAATCTTAATAGTATTTAGACCTGGTCAGGTTATTGCTGAAATTTGTATCAGTCAGATCATCTGGAAGATACAGAGACATATATTTACAAGAAATAAATTTATTATGCCTTTGAAACAATATTTAGAGATTAAGCATGTTCTAAACACAAATAAATACTCAGATCAAAAGACAAATCTTTAACTTGAAAGACATAAATTTAAATAAGTACAACATATGCTAACCAAAGTCTATTGCATGTAAGTGTATATTGTTCAATAGCAGATCCAGTTCACGATAAAAGTGAGAGAAAATATTAACACTTTATCAAAGATGCAAGTTACAACAAATATATATAAATATATAATAACAAAAGCTAACATATATGACTTGAGCAAAGAAATAACAACAACAACATTTGCGTTTAAGTTCCTACACCATTTTTCAACTGAAAGAGTATATATTTATATAATTCAAGAGATTGCATGTAGATTTCAAATGGTGAGAAAGGATAAAACTTATCCATTTTGCTTGAAATGGTGAGAGAAAAAAACAAACTATGTAAACATACTAAGAATACCATTTTACCAAACTTTTCTAAAAGCCATTTTCTGATTCAATAATTATAGGTTTAAGCCTTGTTCTGCTGAGTTCAACTTTTAAAAGGGAAATCTGCAAACAAGGAAAACTCAGAGCATCTGACACAGGTCTGCAATGTTTGCTTTATAAAACAATTGTGAAATATATAAACATATAGTGGAAATAATTATGCATATTTATAGACCACAGTTTTGATAGTGAGTATTAAATATGCTATTAAGCTTATATATGAAACTATCTCCCTTTTTCTGTTATGTTTACTTACAATATAACATTATTGTTTCCCATTTTTTTCAATAATGTCATTCATATCATACAGAAATGTTCACACCTCAGTTTTTTACTTAATTTAAACTAAAATAATTTCAACCATAGGTGACTTCAAAAGATGCTTGACCTGTCCACAATTTTACTTGTCTGTATTCATGAATGCCAGCGTCATAGGACAGATAAAGTACTGTATACTTTTAAATTTTGTTATTAACACAATTTAGCCCAGATATAATTTAGAAATATACAAAACAACTTGTGGTTTTTAAGTATTTTTACATTTCAAAATTTTTCATAATTTTCCTATCCAATTAATGAAATTGTGTTCAAGACCTTGATTTCAAATTGTTCAGGAAAATGGGACCAAATGATTTTGTTGATTGTTGGATTAAGATCACTACCACATATACATCAGGTACACATATAGCAGAGAAGTTCCAACTGTTGTCCTCATCTTTTAAAGTATAAGTTCTTCCTGTCCTACAGAAGTTGGTCACTGCTGTTCCCTACAACATTTTTTCTTCATCAACTTGGATTTTAGGGGCTGAATCTGAAAAAGCAAATAAAAACAAATCTTACTGCAACTGTTTGAAGTTGTTTTTTTAAAAGTTTTTATTCCAAAACAAATGTGATTAGATTTTTCCTCTAAACTCTACGCCAGGCCTCTGCGGCTTGGTGGTAAAGAGTTGTTGACTTGTAATCACATGGACCTTGGGTTGTGGGTTTGAATCATACATGCCAGGAAGCTATCCAGCTAGGTGGCTCCAACTAGGGGCACCTTGGGTATATTCCTATGCTATAAAAAACTGGAAAAGTCACCATATGACCTGATCTATGTTGGTGTGAATTGAAACCCTAACATGGGATTAATATGAAACCACATTAAATATGGATTTTTACAAGCAATTTTGCAGTAGGATGCATGTTCATAGAGAAGAAACTAAATGTTGTTTTTCACTTCCATTTATTGCATTCATGTTTAGAGCATTATGTAGATATGAAAAGCTTAACCTTGAATTTAAATGCTGAACATTTGAAATCATTTTCCTAAGATTGGACTTGTTACCTAGCTTTTGACCAGAGATGACCTGTGTTCCTATTAAATATTCATTGTAGACAAATATTCTGACAAAGTTTCATGAAGATTGGAGATATACTATTGAACGTATGAAAGAAATAAGAACCTTAACACAAACTTTAAAATATCCTAAGAATTGACATAGTTTTTTATCTGAGATGACCCACATTTATTTGGGTCATGAGTACTATGCCGGCAAATATCAAGACCAAGTTTCATATAGATTGGACAAACATTGTTGAATTATGATGTGGAAAAAACTTTCATGCAAAGTTGTCTATGACATCAAAGAGCTGGCTCCTATTTTCATCAATCTAAAACTTGGAAGTTTTCGCTAAAATCCGACTAACCTACAAACAAACAAACAAACATCAAACCTTGAGCTAATTACCAAAATTCACATCGTGAGCAATGTCCCTGAGGTGTGTCACAGATCACAAGTAAGTTCCATTGGAGAAAACTTGAAACACTGACCTTGAATTTTGAAACATTGATCTTGAAATTTAAAACACTGACCTTAAAAAACACTGAACTAGACCTTTCGATCAGAAGTCTAGACACAATAATCTAAAATGTTTGTTTGAGTTGGGTTTTACGGCACCACAACATAAAGTAACTCTGAATCAGGATAGCAGGGATTTTCAGTTCTGTCTATGGAAAAACTTTAAATCACTAACCTCATACTCGGACTGTAAAGACCTTTGAATCACTGACCTAAACTCTTCATAAATTTTTAACGATGACCATGAGCTTTTAAGATTGATCTTGAACTATCAATAAGTAAGATATTTGAATGTTCATCACAGAATTTATCCCAGGAAAAAAATGGAGCACTGACCTAGAACTCTTATTTCAGATATGAACTAAGTATACTGTCCTTGACCTCTAACTGTGAAAAAAATTTAATCCATGTCACTGAACTAGTACCAAAGTTTAAAAGTTTTTCATCTGTGATTCACTAAGTATGATATAAATATGTATTTGTATGATAGATGGAGGGTATGGATAATGATGATGGTGGAGAAATGATGGCACTGAAAATTAAAATTTAAAGCTCTTATGGCCTCATCAACTTTTCTGGAATGAAAAATCGAGATTAACAACTGCTTTCTTGCTATTGCTATAATTTTTTGCTGCTAACCAATTTATGCAATAGAAATATATTTGTCAAATATGATGCCAAGTTTCCTATATATGATGTTAACAATACAAAATAATTTCCAAATAGAACATGACTCATTTCCTCAATTTGTATTGCTTAAGCATTCATGCCCTTTGCTTGGAGTATATTACTTTCAGTGAATAAAAGGTGTTGTAGAAAATGATTGCAATGTCTCATGCAAATGTTAATTCTGTTAAAATTAAAAGCAATTCCAGTGGATTCTGTGTGAGAAACCCAACATCCTCCCCAAGAGGACCCTGGGGAAACAATGTAAGTAATTCAAACCCAGACCCTTCCCGTTTCACAGATTTATTATAACATTACATTTACTGGTTGCCATGGAATCAATACAGCATTTGAATTAATTTCTCTGTCTTCAAATATATGAAAATTGTTAACACAGAGATAAAATGTTCAATATTCTGATATGTAAAGAATGTGCTAATATTTGCCAATATTTATCCTGCGTCTCTACTGACTTTTGCACTGGAGTGCAATTTGCTCTACCGTAAAATAATGGAACACCCACTATAAATTTGTAATGCTTACTTTGTTCTTTTTTCAGGAAAGATGGCATAAAACAAATTAAGCAGTTTGTCTCCATGTTTTTATTATGGTCCATTAATCAATACCCTTACCAAACACCTACCAGGGTCATTACTGATATCAATTTCTGCAGAACATCGATTGATATGAGACTTTAAAATATCAATTTCTGCAGAACATCAATTGATATGAGTCTTTATAATGTCAATTTCTGCAGAACACTGGTTGATATGGGTCTTAATAATATCAATATCTGCAGAACACTGGCTGATATGGGTCTTTACTGATATCAATTTCTAAAGAACACTGGTTGATATGGGTCTTTACTGATATCAAATTTAACAGTGAACTGATATGGTTTTTTTTATATCACTTTTTGCCCAACACTGATACAGATCTCTGATATCAGCTAAAACAGAACACAGAATGATAGAGGTCTTAACTGATATCAATTTCTGCAAAATACTATTGAGATTCTCAACAGATGTAAATTTTGCCAAAATACTGATTCCAGACTGCGAGTCTTAATTTGCTCAGAATAATACTGTCAGATCTGACTATCTAGTTTAAAACAAAAAATCTGTCTGAAAATCAAACATTTTTATTAATTAGTTAAGCTGACAAATGTAAGGCCTAATAAACTTGGTTTGCAGAGTTTGAAAATGTGATAATTACCACATTAAAACACCATTTCCCTCCAAAAACACATTAGAAGAAACGTTTTGTTGAATGAATCTCTCCCACATACATAATTACCAAATAGCTGACTCCAAATGCTTAACTAATGTACTTAATTAAATCTAACCAATTTAGATGTGCTAACGAGTTTTACCGTATTCCTCTCTGTCAGAGATATTTAGTCGGGGGTAATTTGAAAACCATTATTAAACAACTAAGAGAAAAGAGACAAAATGGAGATAATAACTAACAAATAAGTCTTTTCGTATGCCAAGTCACGTCCCTGTTAATTCATCTCAATTGTGCAGGGAACCAATTAACTAATATGGAAACATTTTTCAACACTGCCTGTCGAGGTAAAACAGTGACGGAGCATTAAAGAGTTATTGCAAAGTTTTCTATTTTTCGACAGAAGTTTGAGAAAAGACAATTGTTTCCCGCGGTTTGCAGGCAGACAGGTTTCTGAAATGCAAAACGTGCAGCAACTCTGTGACAATCGCGGCAATAAATTCCAATCTCCTGCTACTAAATACACATCTGCCATCCTCTTAACTCCAAACACTAACAAAAAACTTAGAAAACATCCGAAACAAAATCCTTTAAACCTTTTTCTTTGAGCACTTTGTCAATTAAGCATTACCTAATAAAAGGCAAGTTATTTCTCTGCCTCATTCCCATCTTTAGATTGGGCCAAACATTCCCCCATTGTAGTTCTAGAGGCAATGAACAGCTGTACTGTCACATGCTGTTCTTCAGTAAATGCATAATACCTGACTTAAGTCACACCATGGAACAATGGGAGGGTCTGACTAGACATCTGGGTAGACCCAGTCCCAGGTGGATGCAACAGTAAATAACACAAAACGCAGTGCACTGTTTTCTGATCCCCTTATAATCAAAGTCCTAGCTTGAACCCCGTCAGGGAGTCCAACCTATTATACAGTGAATGCTCAATGCCTTCTTAACAACTGGAAATCTTTGCTTATTGTCATCGAAATCTTATTTGGTGGCAAAAACTGATCTGAGTATTTTGTTTCCTTAAAGTTAAATATGGGTGGAACCACCCACAGCCGTGTGGTTATGGTAATTGACTTGCTATCTCTCAGCTGTTGCTTCAAATCCCAGTTTCGGCTCTTTTTAATTTTTCGAGTGAGGAAGCATTTCAGCTTGCTTGTGGTAGGTCAGTGATTCTACCCAGGTGCACTCTGTACCTGAAATAGTGTTCAGAGGACCCCTGGGGTCTTCCTCCACCTGTAATGAGCTGGACATTGTGATATGACAGAAATACTGTCAAAGCAACATTTAATTCCTAATAAACAAACAAGGAAAAGTTTGTATCACTGACTCTTCCATTTAAAAATTAGGACAGTTATGCAGATACATCTTATCTAGATATGTTTTACAACATTTGTAATTGGAAAAGCTACCACAGTAGACTCAGATTAGACCTATGTATTAGTCATAGATTGTTTAGTATAATAAAGAACAATATTCCTGGAACATACCTAACAACTTCCTACTTTGATAATGGGTGGAAAACTGGAGACCAGATTATCATGTCATACATTTAAAAGGTCCCTTGATTCGAGGACACCAGAAGTTGGAAGGGAATACCAATTTAACATGCTAATTCTTCTATTTGGTTCCCGATTTTTTTTACAGAAAATGTTGACATTAGTATCAAACTGAAATTATTTCATTACAAAGCTGGCTTTAAGTCAACAAGACTGAAGACAAGACTGCATCAACACGAAATATCCCTAAAAAACTGACAGCAAACTATCCCTCAAAAACTGACAGCAAAATATCCCTATTAACCTACAGTGAAATATCCCTAAAAAACTGACATTGAAATATCTCTCAACTAGAAATGTGTCCATAGGACACAGATGCCCCCACTTGCAGCCTTTGTCACAAAAGCAAAGGTTATTATTCTG
>JAULCC010099509.1:0-14193 GCA_032358795.1 Nuttallia obscurata
AAAACAAATAAATTAACAAAAAATGACCATCTATCTAAACTTCGACAGTCTCGGTCACTGGCAATGAAAAAGGTGATAATGATCAATTTAACAGAGTATTTAATAGTTATATATTCCGTTGTTTCAAAATAAATAGGAGCGTTCATTTGCTTATGGAGATGAATGTCAGTTTTAGTAAAGAGAATAAGGTGACGATTAAAGACACACATGGAAGAAGTGCAGTTGAGATCACACAAGAGAACAATGCCATTAACTGGACATCAGGATAAAAGCATAGTGTTTTTAAAAAGAGGCAAGTCGCACCATAACAAACCACGTTAAAACAATTCTATGAAACACCTTTAAGAGTAATCTGAGTTACACGATATAATGTTTTATATGATGCCATAGGTGTTAAAATACTACAGGATGCAATGAAACATTGATTGTCTTCAGGGCTTGATGATTATAACATCGCTGTTTACAGAATAAAAGTATCGAATAACACGCCGTTTTTAGCATTTTATCATGAGTGCATGTAGGTTGTTTCATCCCTATATCAACTGCGATTGAAGCAATATAACAGCAAAAGACTTTGTTTTTCAAAGCAACAAAAACATAGAAAATCAATTACTAAATTAAGGAAGCAATATAAACCAAAACACGAAAAAACGAAATGCAATCACGTTTGTCTGTTGATAGAATTGCATTAGACGACAACCCTGGTATCATAATTAAATCCCATAAACTGCATTTAAATCTGTGCTGATTGACTTCTTTGTGGCGATACAATTCTATGCCATGAAAACGGTGCATCAATCAGGTACATGTATTTGGCTTCAGCTATTAAGTTAGAAAAACCAGTTTATAAAGCGGTACATGATTCATCAAATGAAGACGTTTAATCATGACGCCATTGTTCGTTCAGAAAGTTTAATATTTTCAAATTATCCTAAGTTATCAAACTGCCATGTTTTTTTTTCTTTCCCTCTCACTCTTTATCGGTAAGTTTCTCTCTGCATGTATATCTGAATTTGTCCTTGTCTCTTTTACTTTGCCTGTCAATCACTATATGCCCCTATCTGTGTGTCTTACAACTGTTTTTAATTTCGAAAGCACGAAAAGTTCGATCTCTCTATCGGAACTCTTCAATGTTTCAAATCAAGTTAAGTGTTTGACCAGTTTTTGCCATGAACTGAAACATTTCAGCAATTCCAGTGCTTTCATTAACGCCATCCTATTGTTGTTGCCACGACTAACGAGACATACAGTACACGATAATGTTAATCTACATTTGTAAAAGTTATGTACTCATGCATATAATCTTCCTTGACGGCCGACTACTTTAACCGTCAAAATACCCTACTCCCATATGGTTATCGAACCCTGGTGGATTTAAACAGTTCGCGCTAAAACAATTATAGTAGCTTACAACATTACAGCCTAATGTTTATTAAGTTTTCAACGTATTCCCTGACTGTATGTCACATTCTAGAGCAGTGTTTGTCGTGTATCGAAACAATACCGTTTGTTTCAACAAGAGTTTTCATTAGAGGAAGCCATTAAACAGCATATCAATAGACTTATAATTTGACAGATGGTTTATTTAGCCCTGAATGAGGCTTGAATCAACGTCATTAAGGACCAAGCAATTTGAAGTCAGCAATCTTAACATTTGCATATGACATTACTTTTTTCAATACATGTAGATTTCCATACATGTAGGTCTGTCATGAAATGGCGGTGTAACATTGAACGGACCCAGTAGGCTTATTTTCGTCGTTGTAAAATTACCCCTATATATATTACCGACAGGCCCTTAATGTAAGTACATCACATTTACATTACTGAAAGCAAAACACAAACTGAAACGATTGCCAAACATGTCCAACCACAGTGTGAAATAATATATTTCGCACAATATGAAAATGTATGCGGAAAAAATACAGCCAAACTTTCTTCATCATGATGAACAGTTAGGTTATCGGTAACGTTATACTCCTTATCCGGTTACTGTAGTTGATCAGTCCGTTAAAAAGCATCCAAAGAAGGGTAGTTGGGTTATTACTTTTATTTGTTATCAGTATCAGAGTTATTTTCGATGAATTGGCAAATAATTAGAAGTATTATTAGCTCGTTACGCACTTAAATATAGAACTTAATTTTATCATCAAGGACTAATATTTCTGTATTCTTTTCAGAATTTTATCACTTAATATCTGAAAAGAATACAGATATATTAATTTTTCATCTGTATGGTAATACCGACTGTGAAAATTATAGAAAATATTCGTTTCACTTAATTTTTCATTTCATACGTTGCTTTATGTTGTTATTGACATTTATTGACTGGTTGAAAAATACCATTACATTGTGACCATATATCCCAACCCCTAATTATGTTTTCCTTTGTCTAAATCTTAGTTGAATTAATTTTGTACATAAATTGTATCTGTATTATACGGGTGATAATCACACATAATTGAAAAACAATGTGTTTTATTACATGAAATATGGGCCTGAGGCCAACATTACTAAATAAACATGTTATTTTGTAACTTGTAATTGGCATATTGCGTAAGATTCTTGGGATCTGTTTTCAACGTTGAAATATGACCCGACCATATCTGATCAGTTTTCAACAAGTGTCAATTTTTGACATGTTGGGTCATTAAATAATGGGCTTGATCAATTTTCAACGTTGACAAATGATCAACTATCCGTTGAAATATGACCCATGGGGTCAATTTTCAACGGAGTCAAAATTTAATTTTACTCAGGCACGAAATATTGGAAATTAATCTCGAACCAAGCTGAATGAAACGCGATCTCCGCACTTTGTCTTGTTGTCTTATTTCAAACTTGTTCAAGGGGTAAGAAGCGGACACGCAATGTCGTCATATCCTTTGAACAAATAAGACGTTAAATTTTAAAATATTTATTTTATAAACATTTTGTTCGTGTGTCCAGACAATTCAGTTTTGTGTTTGGTTTAATTTTAAAGGAAGATACGCATTTTTTTTTGTACCTATACACAGTCATTTTATGTCTAGTGTTTAAATGTTTGTTTCAATTCTTTCTCATAATGTGAAATTGTAAGTGACAAGCTATTCTTTTTATATAACGTGGTTAGCAAGGTTACAAGACACAAATGGCAGAAGGTGGTCTTACATTTAGCAAAATATTAACTTAAACATATCAGGTTTTATTAAACATAGACTTTTCCTTGCACTTAAATTTAGGCCTCACATGTAATTATTTAGGGGTTACTAATTGGTAGCTTTCGTTGTCTGTATATGGCCTCATGAAGAAAGTCTTATTTCGTGGTCACATTTTGATTATATCAGATAAACCTTTCATACTACAATTTTGTGATATTATTGATTAATTATATGCTCTGAAATAAATTATAATTTTAATGCTAAATGCCATGGAAAAGCCAATTAATTCATGTCGTATTGGTTTTTCATTGATTATTTATAAATTATTACAGAATTTTACGCATTACGTAAAAATTAACTGATCGGGATGTGTTCCAGGTATGCATGACCAGGATTACAACAAACAACAAAACAACATGGGATAGTTTATATCATTGTCGTGGCAACGTGTGCTGTAGAAACCACATAAGACACAGAGATAGCTGGAGCCATCCTTTGTTGTGTAATGTTTGGTTTATATACTGATACCAAAAGAAACTGTGCATTTGTTTGTGAAATGAAAATTCTATCTTTTGTGAATGAATATGAGCAAATTTGGTATCAAAATGTTTGAAAATTGTTTCTTTACATGATGCCTTATTTTGGAATCAATTCAGGTATATTAGTGCATTGTTTTACGCCGGAAGGAAGTAGGAGTTTAGAGAAACAGTAAGACTAAAACTTATTGATAACAAACAAAATAAACTTTATAAACTGGTTGAATGCTTCTCTGTATTCTAGTACCTTCAATGGTGTCCTTTTGGTACTTATGTGACTCTTAAAGATATCGTGAAAAATAAGTAGAATTTAAAACGATATTCACAAAATATTTTATGTTTGCAAATTATAATGATGTTATATAATTGACAATAGTATTGCGAAATAACTGCAACAGGAGTAATGAATTTTGGTTCCGTTCTACGATTCAAAAATTGTTAAGGAAGGAAACGTTTATCTGTGATGAAAAAGTTAAAAGTTTTGTAAACATGTTTAAAAGTTAAAACCTGTGTTCGAACCGTAAACCATCATTTTGTTCAAACTAAAGTACCGGGTAAAGTATCCAAGATGCCAAATAGGTACAGGAACATAGCTTACGCGTTATTTTAAGTATGAACAATAATTAAGGCATATCAAGCTGACCACTTTTTTTAAATATAACTATAAAAGTGACTACACAGGAATATACCCCGTGAAATATCACGTACAATTATTCCTAGACCGACCCTTGGGTTTCAGAGGAAACTCATATATAAAGTTGAAAACGAATAGACAAACAGCCAGACAGATTGACTGTCTGATAGACGCACAGACGGAGGAATGGATAGAAATAAATAAGCGATGACATAAATAGTCATTTGAAAACCTATGTTTGATAACCTATATAAAAACTATATTAATTGCATACAAAGAATTGTAATCGTACGGCGTATAAGGTTCCAGAAAAGAGCACACGATACAAGTTACTTTGAGCTAGCTCTGTTCAATATATTAAAGAAACGTCAAAATTATGCTTTCTAAAATGTAAATCAGTTGTTTTTAAGAACATATATTTCAACAATGTCCAACTATTTCAGATCAAATTCAATATTTGAAATGTTTCGTCAGTGCGGTGTTTTATTTAACCAAAACAAAAAGTGTGGTCTCCAGCAGAATTTTGAAATAATTGTTAGGAAGTTCAGTAGATAAATAGCATTTATACAAAGAAAATATTGAATACAATACCAATGTGATGATGTATTAAGAGCTTATGTACATGTAGTTACACGCTCCATAACTAAAGTATTAAAACCGACTTCTCTCGCCGTTAAAGTCACCCTCTGTGTAGAGGTTTCACCCAAGTTACACGCCGCTATAATCAAACAAACGTTTCCTGCTAAAACATGTGTAGCTTCACAGTATCAACTCATTTCAGTTTTTGCTTTAAGTTCAAATATTGTTACAAACGATTCTGATCTTCAGCTAAGCGTTTTAGAAAATATATTTTATTTTACAATAGATTCAGCGAATGTTATACATTCCTTGACTAATGAATTCTGTCAGTGACATGCCCCTGAGAACTTCCCGCGCTTACGTTGGTCTGTATCTAGTATATATGCATATAAATTATCTAGGAAATCATTTGTGAATGACTTTCTCCCAATCTTCTTTCGGAAATAGAGGTATCATAGCATATCAAACTCTAACCTGAAATCCAATTCATTGAAGTTTATTTGCCAACGAGTACGTAGTATTTTTTTTTAAATTTTGGAATATAGGGAAATTAAGTTTTAAAACGAAACAACACATTTTTAAGGCTGTAATAATATTTTCTTTGTTCCTAAATATGATAAAAGTTATGTATCGGTATTATAAGTTCGATTTATAATATTTGCTTCGTCTAGGTTATCGATATCCAACTTTCTTTGAATTAAGTCCATCCAGTGTACATAGGTTTTGCATCGAAAAATATAATTATCAGTATTATAATTAGTAGTAGTAGTAGTAGTAGTAGTAGTAGTATCATACCGCGTTTATATGAAACTTTTATTACAAAATACATACATTTAAAAGTTCTAAACAGACATAAATAAAAATCACATAAATGCTATCTTTAGAAATTATACTTAAGTATTCAAATATATATAATCAGTATGTATCAAGAATTACAAATTATATAGAAAAAAACTTACAATAAAGCAGTATGCCGATGGAACTCTTTTGAAACAAACGTTTTTAATGGATAATCGGTCTATATTTGCCTCATATAAATGTACGATATAATGTTGGAAAGCATTATCAATATTCAAACGTTATAATGACGTCACAGAGCCGCATGAATGGAATGGCACCAAAGCGTCGAGAGCGTTACAAACAAACATTATATTCGATTGCATTAGAATGGGAATAACCGCTAACGTGTCGCATTAAAACTAAATTTGCGACATAAACCATCGATATGCGTCCGCAAAATTTCAAGAACAGCACGGTTATCCCCTAATATAAATTACAATGATATAGTTGAATACTAAGAAAGTTGTTGATACTATATGTGTCTAGTCTTATTTATGTTCGAAAGAGAACCAATCAGAGGCCGTATAAGACTCTGGAGCAGCTTGCTAATTTGCCTTGATATAACAGTTCACAAAATACACATTCTAAAACAAATCTAAAATATCATTCTAGGAACTCACATGCATCTTAATTGTCAGTTTTGGTAGTTGGCCTATAGTTAAAACTCACGAGTTGCACATTAAAGTAGAGCTAGAATGTCATTAAAAGTAGATGGACCTGGAAGCTCACACGCATCTTAATGATTCGTTTGGTATTTTTCCTGGAGGCAAAAGCTCACTAGCTACACATTGAATTAAAGTACACTGCGAAGGAATCATATTGAATGTTTAGAAAGTCTTACATGGAATTACGATGACACATTGCTGTGACAATGAGCATCAAGTTTTCAAGCATATGTCAAGCTGTTAGTTATCATATTTGTTCTTCAATGAAATTTGAAAAACTTTTATTTCGGATTTTAGGATTGGTGTTGTTGCCTCTTCCTTTCAGTTTATATCGGTGAATAAGTGCATGCTCGGGTAAAATATTATGAGAAAAACATATTTTTGTATTAGGGCCACATAGCATCTATAATGGACAAAACGACATCCCTGACAAATATTACCTCCATTACGTAATTACGACCTATTGACAACATTTTATCACGAAGTTCAAAGCAAAGTGCACTTATCAATATTAGCACATAATCGGGCTTTTAAACGCTAATTGATTCTTAAAGTCAAATAATGCTTCTGCCTGAAACTGGTCGTTAATTTTAATGTTTTAGAAAAGTGTTTGTGTCTCCTTTTGTTTTGACTATAATCATATACTGCCTTCAATGACGTATATTAAGAATATAGGTTTCATTTTGCGATGATAAACATTAGGACTGAGACGTTACTTATGTGTGCGTGCGGAAACTCTTCGCGTAATGCAGTACATTGTGGTACTGTCGGGCATAAGTTAAGAGTAACAATAGAACATCAAGCACCAGCCAGAAATTAGCCTTGAGTGCCAACTTTACATATTGTGTCACTATTTGAAAATAAAGCTGACTGCTCATTGAATTCTGGTGAGAATTTCTTGGATTCAAGTGTTATCCCACACAGACCAAGAACGACCTTTGCTGCAACAACAAAAATGTATATCAAGACTGAAACTCATTTGGCATTAATATACCACTGCAACACTTTACACAATTGTACCACAACGGTAATTATTTAAGTGGCCAATACAGTATGTTAGTTTGCTGTTAGACTTTTGTAGTAAATATTTGAACGAAAAACTGTACAACTCATTTTCACTATAAATGTATATAAACTTGAAAACTGAAATATTTTCAATGATATTTACTCAGTTGTTTAATTTTTCTTAAATGATTTTCCATGAATTATAGGGATTTCTCAGTGAATTAAAACAATAATCTACCGGTGAAATTATAAGTTATAAATTCACTCATCCGGTTCGCTGTTATCCTTTTAATAAGGTAGCCCTGTGCTACGCGTTAAGACGTCGGGTTGTAAACAGTGATGACGTCATAATCTTATGTCGAAACTTTGACGTCGTTTCGCGCAAATTTATGTTCAGTACCTTCAGATCTGGCAGAAGTTACCCTTCAACATCTTTACAGGCACAGAAACCTAATAATTGTATTTTGTCAGTGTAAGATTAAAACTTATTTCATCTCGTGGAAAGCAACGGCTAAATTTTCACTCTTGACTTCGCCAGTCATGAAAATATAGCTTTTGATTTCCACTCGATGAAATAAATTCTTATCTTACACTGAAAATACAATTATCCTCTATATTTCAGTCATCGTAAATATGTTAAAGTTTTCTTATGTTTTAAAAATTCGGTTTAGATATTTGGTTTATTTTCTAACTCATTAATATTGGCGTGTAATAATCTGTTCATATGACTATAAATTTTTGACATCTATCATTACCTTTATATTACGTTCCATTGTGTTGTTTTCACTGAATAGTTTATTTAGAAAATTAAATACTTGTTTGATCGCATATTTAAACAAAATGAAGAGAAAATTAATCGTTAAGTTTTGTTTTCATTGCGTTATTATAATATCTGATTGGCTTAATGAATCCGAAAGCACTGAAGCGTAATAACTTTTCGTGCACATTGATTTAGGATAAAACAACTCGATTGTAAATAGAGTTGTTTAGCAAAGAAAGTTGAAGGAGGTTACTATAACTTAAGATGTTTCTGTATATGAACACAAGATACTCAACTAGATATCATCTAGTTAATATTATCTATCAAATCGCTGCAATATGCGTCATGTGTTAACGGCCATCTTACAGCCTGATGATCGCGTACAATATATGTAAAGTACCTTTGAGCGTAAGTCCAATTTGAATAAGAGTGCTAAATAAGAGTTGTAAAAAATGCAGCCACGGTACACTGGCTTACACCTTCATAGGTGCCCATTTATAGACCTGTGTGGAGTGAAGTTTATGTGGGACTTATATCATGCCTATAAATAACCGACGACCCTGGCTAGATTTGAACCCAGGACCCCTAGATCCTGAGTCTTACCACTTAATAACCGTTCCTACATAGATATGACATATAACAAAAGCAAATATACATATAACGTAGGGAATATTTGAAAGCTATTCAAAATTCAACTTCAATATTTCAATCCAAGTCCGACATAAACAAAAAGTGCTATAAGCCACTGGAACGTTAATTTGACAATGTCGAAGAACAAATTGCAAAGTAATTGCTGGAAAGTAATTTTAGTAATTATATGACACGTTTACGTCTACGTGACTTTAAACAGTTTTCAGAGGTCTAGTTATTTTTATCTCCCAATATTTAAACCACTGTCTCTTTCATCGTAACATTTACCATTATAGAATGGGGCCCAATTTTCTTAATTAAAACACTGTTAAAAAATATAAACAAATGTTATATAGCTTATTTCGAAAAGAAGAGATAATTTGAAACATGTCTTGTGAAATGATAGTACTATTGCGTGATGACCTTAGCTTCATGTTTGACTTATTATTCAGACAAATATTTTGATTATTTGTAAACTCTTTATTTAGGGTTGAGTAAAAGAGAACGGAAGGAAATGAGAGAGGTAAGTCTACAATATTTGCGATCGCTTACCACAGGCGAACTTCTTATCTGCGTTGGTGTTTGCAGGAAATGTCATTAAATACAGATAGGTAACTCTTTAATTATGCTGCTGCCACTGATATAAATATACTTTGCATGCACGGAAATGTATCCAGGAAAATTAACGAGTGTCGTCAACGACCACTGATTGCAAATATGCCTCCACTGATAAAACGGAAATAGGTGTATAGGCGAATATGAAGTATTGCATGCTGCAAAATATTATAATTTTTAAGTATGACGTTTTTAAAATTTTATCAAGTTGAAAATATTACGTCTGAACTAGAGATAAATTAGTGCAATGAAGTTATATCTTATTGCGGTAACTTAGAAAAGCAAAACGCGAGCAAATAAACAGCAGCAAAGACATAGATAAACATAAACGAGGCTGTGCTCCAACAGGATTCAATTTAGATAACGTTCGTTGACGTGATCTTGCGGCTAGAAGATGTGTAAGTCATTGAAACTTAGATTAGTGAAGCATTAGTTCTTTCTCCAACAAAATATCTACGTAACAAAACCCTTTTTTTGTGAGTTCACGAAGGAATTATTTCACTTAGACAATTATTTTTTGTACCCACAACATGCGATTAGGAGGTTAGATAAGTAGTTTAGAGCACTTTATACGCACCTTAGATAGAGCTCTGATAGTGTGCGAGCTGCTAATACGTCTAACGTCTGTAAGGTTGCTGGTCTGTCCGTTTCAGTTTAATACCACTTATATTTTATTTAGCAGATTATATTGCATATGAAATTGTATAATGTCGTCGTTGTTGTTGCATAGTTACGTAGTTACCCGATTTAGTTAGTATTTCAAAGACGCTCACTATAGCATAGTATATACAACACCCACAGGCCTCCGTGGACGAGTGGTTAAAGTCGTTGACTTGCAATCTCTCAGCCCCTCACCGCTGTGGGTTCGATTCCCGGTCTGGGCACTTCGGATTTTTTCAAGTGAGAAAGCCTTCAAACTGGCTTGCGGTAGGTCGATGGTTCTACCCGGGTGCACTCTGTGCCTAAAATAGTGTACAGAGGTTCCCCGGGGGTCTTCCTCCACTTGTGATGAGCTGGACGTCGCGATATGACTTAAATACTGTTAAAGCGACGTTAAATTCCAAAAACTTAAAACAAACAAATTGAAATATCTCACATGAATTCTTTTCTATCCACGGTTACTGATAATGACTTGATATTGTTGTGCTTGCATTAGCCATGTCTATGTTATCTAAAACGTTTATAAATCAATCCCTAATCTGTTTCCGTTTCCGTTAAAAATGTACCATTCGTACTGATTCAATATTTTAAAAAACTTATTCCTTTAACATAACAATTTGTGAAAAATAAATATATCATTGTTCGTAAAACAATGGAAGCTCAATAAACCTATAAATATTGTCAATATTGTAAATAGTTTTTGGATTAACAGTAAGCACTAAATATATCATCCCAAAATTTATTATTTAATATGGTGTTGCCAACTATCTTAAATGCATACATCTTTCCACACCTGATTAAATATTCAAATAAATGCATTTACCAATGAAAATAAAACATTTACTATCTCCGCATAAAAATAGTCTTCTTCACCACGATAATTTTGATTTATTGGTGTTAATGTTTTAGAGGCCTTTTCCTGATTACATAAAATTACAATTAATCGAAACATATAATTCAAAACAAAAAATACATTTGTAGTTGAAAGATAGGTTAAAATTGCAGAAATAGAGCATTAACAACAATGATATGATGAAACGTGCATCCACGTTTCTGTTTCTCCAAAAGCACATGAATTTAAGCCTTGGATACGAATTTATGGGAAACATTGTTATTGTGGAGCTGTTTGCAATATCAGTAAAATATGTTCTTTAAACAGACCTGAAAACTGAAACAAATAAAACGTCATGAGTTTATTTTGTCGAGTTTGGCAGTTTTATGCTCCAATTTGAACTTGATCGAGATTTTAATTCGTTCCTCGATGCAATACTTAGTTATATTTAACGTGTTTAATACGGCTTCTGTGTCTCCTTTTGCCTCTGAATCAAACAATTAATTTCGAGTATTGGATAATCTTGCAAACAAACAGATGTTTTCCTTCTAAAATCTAATTGGTCGCAGAATGTGTTAAAATTCCCAACAGAAAGTTTTTATTAAAGTGAGTAATACCTTTGCCATGTATGATATATTACATCAAAAAAGTGAATGGGCACACAGAGTCTATATAGCACCGACACCAGGTAATTTTTACTTTTAATACATAATGTGAATGAACTTAAGTATAACCTATGATCATGAATCACCTACATCATTAAATAAATAAAATGCAAAACATTTAAAACATTTTATAATAGAATTAGAAAGTTCGTCATTTACCTCTACCTAAACTGATATAATATTCTAATAATTACGTTTGTGTTGAAACTACCTTACAGTATTTAGGTTTCCGCAAGCGGTCGACAGTTTCTGTGATCAATTTTGCAGCATCAATTTTCGTTGGAGGAATTTGATTAATCTTTTCTTTAACTATGAAATACGTTTCTATGATAATAAAATATAAACTTTAAATGTTTTTCTTCTAAAAGTATTAAAGCTTAATAATCTTCCGAAATTATGAAGTCATTTACCCGAATAACTTTTACCAAAATGGCGTCTTATGGATAACTACAAAAGAAGATTTTTTGGTCAATTCGGAGAAAAACCATTGAAAAAAATTGTGGTATCCTGACATATTCATTGCACATGAACAATCTGTGAAGAAAATCATGTAGAAACAGTGACTTTCGTGATTATTCACATGTATAAAGACATTGATTAATATCAAAATGCATGCCAAAAACAAAATCGAAATATTTTGGAAACCATTATGGATGAAAACAGTCATATTTAACAGCTTTAAGTTACTCTAAATGCAAATATCAATGCGTGCAGCGAATACACTATAGGAGAAATCGTGAGTAAGGTTCAGGAATACATTTAGTACGCGTGTGTGATTATGCTGTGTTTGCAAGCAGGAATGGAGATTTAGTGGTAAAAAACAGAATAGACGAATACAGCAGTGCAACTCAACATCAAAAAACGGCATTCGATATATAACGTGAGATACATCGAATTCAGATTCAAGCAGAGAAAACAGGTAAAAGTTTAAAGTTATAGAATATGTGCGAAATGAAAGATCTGAAATTGCATAAGGCAAATTTTATAAAAAAAAACATAGTAGAAGTATTTCCGAGTATGAACTTCTTCCTGTAAAAAGTAAAGCTGTTATGGTTAAAGATTTGCCTTCATCCAGATTTACATTACAGAAGTTTTACTCAATTTATTTTATTAATTCTATACTCCTTTATATATTCAAGACAGAGTATTGCCACCAGTTAGTAAGTCTAGTAAGTACCATCTAGTAAGTGTTTGAAAATTGCTGATGTCGCTTGACACGACTGTGCTCTGGTTTTGAAAATCCGTCCAATCATTGCAAACTCGACATGCACAGCTATTCCTCAGAGAGTTAGACTTTTGATAATTTGAAATTATTAGTAATCAGTGGGCAAGTAGACATTACTAGTAACAATTAACACTTACACCCTGCAATGCTTGCACTATTCAATTATAAACCAAAAATTGCAACTTACATTGTCCTGCTTGATCATATGGTTCAGTGGTTTTCTTTTTTTTTGTAAATATCTGTAAGAACAGTGACTACGACATAGTTTGATTTTTAAATAGTTTTATTTTTTTTGTCAGGGAGACCTTTTCAATCAGATTTCTGAATTAGTATTTAAGATATTTCGTAATATAAAGCATAAAGATGTGATTGAAAACGCGTTGTTTCAAGTTGAATATTGACCATACGTTACTTCACCCTACATTCTCCCCTAGCAGTTCAGTGATCACATAGCTAGTCTTTTATTCGATGAGACTCCTAGAATAGTTCGAGTTAAAATTAATATCAGCCACAATAATCACAAGTAGTTACACTCCGTCATTCTCCCACTTAGGAACAATTGGTTTTGTTTGAAAACAGGGAAGATCTAAATTACTCAAATAAAGAATAGAAGCAAGTTCCGAAAAAAAAAGAGTTTGGACTCTTTAGTTCACAAATTATTTGACAGAAGGTGATGCCTAT
Source organism: Nuttallia obscurata (assembly GCA_032358795.1). Classification (NCBI taxonomy): domain Eukaryota; kingdom Metazoa; phylum Mollusca; class Bivalvia; order Cardiida; family Psammobiidae; genus Nuttallia; species Nuttallia obscurata. The sequence goes on from JAULCC010099509.1 coordinate 13,468, forward strand.
ATAAACCGTTTCCTTTTAAAATAAAGAACCCAAAGCTAGAACAAATGCGTTTAAGATAAATCATGTGTCATTTCACCGATGTAAAGGGAGTGGAATTCTAATTGCGGTCGGGAGGTACCGAGATTATTCGATATGTGATTAAACTGGAAATATTGCCGGTTTCATTAGTGGATGGCACATGAGAAGTATAACACATTTGCCCTTAACGCTAAATCCGCTGAAATTATTTCTGAAAAAAGGTGTTTTTTCTAACGTGTCAGTTTGAACCTATTTCCCCACAAAATATACTGTTCAGATTTTTAAAAAAAGGACAGAGGGTCAGAAAGTTACCTTTTTATATTGGTTCAACAGTTTCTAGGAAATGTTTTCATTTAGTCCTGTAGTGGCAACTCGCTCCGACGTTGGATGCAACATTTTATTTACGAATCATTATGGCTTAAAGGAATGTCATAGAGTTTTGGCCAATAAACGTTCATGTTGTTTCGTATCTGGGTCAGGGGAGCAGATTTTTTTTTAAATCAAATGTTTTCCATACAGCCATGTAGTAAATAGCCATATCTTTCAAAAAACCAAGATATGACTAGAAGGAATTTAATAAATGATCATCTAAGCAACATTTCTGTCAAAATATTTTGAAATCATTGCAGCTCTTTCTAAAAATAAGAGTTTTATTTGTTTCCTTTTCTGTTGCTTTAAGTTCTGCAGAGAATTGTTTCTACTAGAATT
>JAULCC010099620.1:0-14190 GCA_032358795.1 Nuttallia obscurata
ACGTTAAAGAACCATAGTTCTCTACAGAAGAGTTCTGTGTATCCGCTTCCCTCTCTCTGGGATGTCCATTAGCCCTAACTGGCAGAAAGTGACGTAAATCAAACAAACAAACAAACAAAAGGTTAAGTGACCAGACAGCTTGCCAGGCTAACAAACAAACATTAATTCTGACTAGTGTGATAAGCTAAAATTTCAATTATCATATAGGTGTACTGGTCTAAAGATCTTCTTTAATGCTATTTAACATGTAGCAGACTTATTTAAGTATCTAACTGAATACTAAACATGTAGCAGACCTATTTTAGTACCTAATTGAATGCTAAACAAGTAGCAGACCTATTTTCGTATCTAATTGAATGGTTAACAAGTAGCAGACCTATTTAAGTATCTAACTGAATACTAAACATGTAGCAGACCTATTTTAGTACCTAATTGAATGGTTAACAAGTAGCAGACCTATCTTAGTATCTAATTGAATGGTTAACAAGTAGCAGACCTATTTTAGTATCTAATTGAATGGTTAACAAGTAGCAGACCTATCTTAGTATCAAATTGAATAATAAACAAGTAACAGACCTATCTTAATATCTAATTGAATGCTAAACAAGAAGCAGACCTATTTTAGTACCTAATTGAATGCTAAGCAAGTAGAAGACCTATTTTAGTATCTAATTGAATGGTTAACAAGTAGCAGACCTATTTTAGTATCTAATTGGATGCTAAACAAGTAGCAGACCTATCTTAGAATCGATCTGAATGCTTAACGACATTCAGACCTATCTTTGTATCAAATTGAATGCTTAATGACATGCAGACCTATCTAAGTATCTTATAGATTGCTAAACAAATAGCAGATCTATCTTAGTATTTAATTGAATGCTTAACAAGTAGCAGACCTATCTTAGTATTTATTTGAATGCTTAACAAGTAGCAGACCTATCTTAGTATTGTATTGAGTGTTAAACAAATGGCAGACCTAGCTTAGTATTTAATTGAATGCTTTACAAGTAGCAGACCTATTTTAGTAGGTAATTGAATGGTTAAACAAGAAGAAGATCTATTCAAGTATTTTTATAAGTACTAAACAAGTAACAGACCACAGCATCTCATTTAGTACAAAATGATGAATATGAGGATAAAAGTTTGAAAATCAAATAGCACTGTGGTCTTCCATTTTGAGAGTGGATGTGTTTTACTCAACAGGAACAGGACCATTGATGGGTTCAGACAAACCATCTTCCTTCTTAACAATTATAAATGATGAATTTGCATGGGACTTAGAACTTCAATACAAACCACTACATTTATAAAATAACAGTCACTAGTAGTGGTACTCCACTACTTGATAGCCTTGTGTGGATTATTAAATATAAATGATGTTACATTATATGGTAACTTGGCACATAACTGCTGTAATTACTTGTAAAATGTCGTACAGATACTGTGCCTCACATAGGAATATTCCATTTAATTGAGCAATTTTGCTGTAAATTGCTGGTATCAACTAACTTAATTATATTTTGTTTATACATTACATAGCCATGAAGTAAATTTAGTTGAGAGGGTTAACATATGCATGACAAGACTAAAATCTATAGGTGTATTGTATAGTAACATAGTTGACTTTCAATACAGGGTCCAGGGCTTTTTTCCTTCTAAAATAGGGCTGTTTACAGGCCCATTCCCCTCACAAAAATTCTTCAAAATCATGCATTTTTCCCAAAATTTAATGTCTGTCTTTGAAATTTTCTTCCCCATTTCCTGTTGATGTGAAGAAGTTTACCCCCAACTAAAACTAGTAAAAAGACCCAGGCCTCATCCCCAACTTCTGAAAAAAAAGCCTTTCATGGGTCACAGGTTATATAACAAGCCTTGCTACAAGGCTGACAGCTCCATAAGGGTATTGTATCATGTAACATCCTTCAATATAGTGATGCAGTGTATGAAACCTAATTCAGTACTATTTGTGAAAAGTCAAGCTTTGCTAGAACAGTAGCATATTTCAACATATTTATTTTAGCTTGATTATGTTGAAAGCAAGTGGCTTGTAGAAACACTTTCAAGTCTGTTTCCTGGGTAGAACCCTTACTTATTATCAATGAAGGTCAAGAAAAAAGCTCCTTTGAAGCTCAAACACACAACCGCCTGAGCACGAGGCAGACACTATATCCATTACACCACTGCATCCTCTAAAGAAACAGTTGAGATTTTACATAAACAGCTGGGTGTATGATAAACCTGATCATAAATTTTATTGTTTGAAATCATTTTTAATTCCATCAATATCCTTACCTTGCATCAACTATGGACGCCCCCTGTAGACAGTGTCCATTTATATCCATCACCTCATCAAGCACCTGAATTCGGCCATCTCCCTGTACCTTACTCCCCACCTTGATATCCACAACCTTAATAGGACAGATTGTTCTGTAGGATAACTCCTCCATGGAAGTATCCGGACTCGTAGGTGAACACAGCACTGAAACATCTCTACAACAGGTGGTATTTACTGTATCTAGTGACACACCCAACCTATCTTCCCCCTGCAGCACAAACTCTGCCATGAAAATTTGGTCCTTTCTTGGAGGCTTGGCTGGTGGATGTCTCGTGGATTCCCTAGAGCTGTCCCCTGCAACCAGGGTACCATTTTTGCTGATATGGTTCTCCTTATCATTACATGCCCCCAAACCCATATTTTCTTCAAAGGCTGCATCATTTTGTGACTTACTACGGCTGTATTTTGCCTTTGGGCCAGACTTTCCCATACTTCCTTTCCGGGTAAACCTCCAGCCCCTATGGCCGTGCCCGGGCAAGAGTTTCATCTTGGTAAAATAAGACTTAAGAGTATCCATTGTTGTTAAACTGACATTCAATGAAGAAACTCTAAAGACATTTCACTCCTGAAAGATTATTATAAGTAATTACCGCAGTGTGTTTATCACTTGAACATAAAATTAGCTCAAACTCTGTTTAAGTTTCCAGATATGTTTACAAACATCTACAGATATTCATATTTATTAAAGCAATCCTATTATCTCCCTATCTTTGACTAAGTCACTGTTTTTGTGAGGTGTTAGTTGAGTGAGATAACAGTTTCAGACAGAACTAATTGTCAATATTAACACAATACCAACAGCATATCTAACTTTATCTGCTCCTCTTATCTACCCTCTCATTTTAAATGTAGACACTAACACAGATGTGACACCATTTGAACAACAATTTACATCCATAGAAAGATCAATATCCGAGTCTTTCAGAATGAATGAATGTATATCTTATCCTGACACACCGCTGGACGTTTTCCTATAAAAACAACTTTAACACAAAATACTTAAATTATATCTACATAAAGCGCACTTAGAAAATAGATACCATTAGTCTCCGAAAACATCCCACTGGCCGTTTAAAAGATTTTCATTCATCCGAGGTATTTATCCGAAATTCCGTGTAATTATTAATTAGTGTATAAACTGTTTTATCCAAAATGCATCTACTATAATGTATGTGATAACATCTGTGATTTATACATGTATAGTGCACACACACACTTCACAGTGAACTGAAATTAACACCCCTGTCAAAATTCATGATACCCTCTGGCGAAAGTCGGCAGTTAGTGAAGATTTTCCTAAACACTTCCCTAAATGAACTATTCATCCGATGTGTCGCGAGCACTGCATATCACATCTTTTTTTCCATACCACTGCTTAGAAACAGGCTTTCGACTCGGAGAATTTCTCACGGTCCCGTTCGACGCAACATGTGTGTTTCGGCTTCACACACACCGTTTGTCATTCAGTCTCACATGTAGATACAGCGACGAATTATTGTCACGTGACCAATAAATGACATCTTCGCGGGAAATTCACAGGATAATCGTTCGCGCAGTGTGTTCGTTTTTTATTCGCCAAGGATAGTCTTTAACAGAACAATTATGTTTTGTATGCTAGTTTACGCGCTGTACCACAAAAATAGCCCTCCACATCTCAGTGTTGATCTTCCAGGTTATATAGATTACACTGGAAAAAAAGTATGCGGCGTTAGAGCGCTCACGCGATTAAAGCTCTCGTTTCTTGTCTGATAGGTTAACTACAGACGGCCACTCTGTTCATAACCCGCTGTGAGAAGTTCGATTAGTGTTGCTGTGCGCAGGAAGCAGTCTCCAAACACAAAGATAAAGTGCATTATATTAGTATTTCAGAACCCTCAACACATTTACGTCGTTACGCATGTACCTCTCTCTCTCTCTCTCTCTCTCTCTCTCTGTGCCCCTCTCTCTTTGAATCTCTCTGTTGATGCGCAATCCTCGTCTGGTGTTCACTAGGCATTGTAAACTAGATCAGAACATTCATAGTATTCAATGGAATTCTATATCTCTGATCAGGCGTACAACTATCGTCGAAATCATTTATCAAACACTTGAGATCTTTAGTGTAGTTTCGAGGATGAAGAAGCTGAGGAAAATTGTTGTCTTTTTTATACCCACTTCACATTGAAATAGAATTGTGTTTTTTCCAATTTAATTTAGAAAATTGTGGGATATTTAATTGTAGTGATCGCGATTGTTTTTATATAGCAAAGCTCTTTATTTTATAGGAATTAAATGAGTACTGTTTTGGTTAGTCTCTAGTGATGTTCACGAAATTGCAGGAGGAAATGTTCTGATTAAAAAGACACAGTTTGAATACAATTCATAAATAAACAAAATATATCCTGAAATTACTGTCTTAAGTATCTAAGTTGGTGTTGAAATATCCTGCTCTGACGAGGTAGTGTCTTAAGCATGATTGTCCGACCATGGTTGTATCTTTTGTATCCTATTTCTACCAAGTAGTGTCTTTAGTATCCTTGTCCGGCCAGGCAGAGAATTAAATATTCTTGTCCGACCATGACTGTATGTTTACTATCCTTTTCCAACCAGGTAGTATCTCTTGTATCCATTTTCCGACCAGGTGCTTTTGTATCCTTGTCCGATAAGGTAGTGTTTTAGTACCCTTATCCGATCAGATGTTTTTATAGTATCCTTGCCCGACCCGGTATCGTTGTAATAAACCTGTCCGACCAGATGGTGTCTTTAGTATCTTTGTTCGATCAGGTAGTGTCTTAAGTTTCCTTGTCCGACCCGGTAGTGTTGTAATATTTTGTCCGATCAGGTGGCGTTTTAGCATCCTTGTACGACGACCAGGTAGTGTCTTTCGTGTCCTTGTTCGACCAGCTGTTGTAATATCCTAGTCCGTCAAGGTATGTTTTAGTATTTTTCTCCGACCAGTAATAGTATTTTGTAAATATATTTTATGATAGTGTCCTTTTCGGAAACAACTCTTTCTATTAATCTTGCAAAATAACAATTTGTTAGGAGAGGGATGCAACAAACTTAGCTTTCATCCCGATCCTTTCTTATTATACTTGTATGGGAATCTTATTTGTGAAATATTGAAGCAACTTAACTAATTTTGAAATTTGTCAGTGGCTTTCGGGGATGCTGGTTACTACTGACTATGTTAGATGTCATAAACAAAGCAAAGAATAAATCTTATTTCGAATTCGACTACTTGGTGGCTCGTCTCGTCTTTAACTGTCTCGAAATATATCAATACACATGTCGTCAGAAAGATTGATCTATGATTAATATAAATCCAAAAGCATTCTGTAAAGCGCACACACATGTACAAACACACGTGTATCTATAGGTTATCGTTATATAAGGTTTTCAACTGTGGCGTTACTGCTCTTGAATGCATGAGAATGTCCTACAAGTTAGTTTTCTGTTTGGTATAATCAATGTTTTAACTGATTGAAATAGTTTATTGACATTCGTCATAGACATTTATTCTAAATAGTTCAAATAATCTCCGACGCAGGACAGTATATGTATTACATGTTACACAAGGGTATTCGTTTTCATTATCATCCATTGAACAAAGTTGGCATTCTCTTCTATTTCTGTCATCCCTTGCCCACATGTACCAATTTAAGATGACAATTGTCTCTATGATAAAATATATCTATACTTTCCCTTTAAACAACAAATAAGTATTTTCCATATTCAAAACTAAAATCTTACATGTGTGCTCTCTGCATGCTGCTATAGCACTGATACACGTGGGGACTGAACCCCGGTCGGTCACTTTATCCTGACGATGGCAAACCATTACCACCAATTTAAAAAGTCTTTGACTTGACCCGGTTTGGGATCGCACCCACAGCCTCCCGCAGTGGAATCGGACGTTCTACCAATGAGCTAACCGGGAGGTATTACTATACATCATCACAGCACCACCGTTTTCTATATCTGATATCCATTGTAGAATTAAATTGTCTTGCAGAGATTCAAAAATGTTTTCTGGACTTGAGCCACGTCATGCCTACTGGTTCATGAACCTTGTTCCATTTAGTCGCTTCGATTGGAATACATATCTGGGTCTCTAGGTACAAATCGGTAACATGGAGTTACTTCGAAAGTTTTTTCCTATTGTTATCTCATATTATGGTTTAATTGATTCAAAAGAGCGTAAATAGTTTTATCATTATCAGCCGTTGATCAGATGCGAAACTGTTCGCATTTGAATCAGATAGAAAAATCAAGATCAAGAACCCGACAATTATCCTCGCATATTCTCATAATAACTAAACTACTAAAAAAGAAATTGATCAGCATTTTACGTTAATACATTGCCTACGGTTATAGATCTAGCACATGGCTATAGGCTACAGTTTGGTTCAATTATGCATAATAACATCAGGAATACTTGAAATATCACACAGCAGATTTTACATTTTATGCTGAGAGAAACTTGTAAAGTGTGGCTATAAGACGATTTTACAAACATGGCATGCATAGTTTAAATCAAATAAGATGTAACATTGTGTATGTCATGGCAATATAGCTTTATTGATTTATGTGTTTCTGTAGTTTCAAACTAATTAAACGTTACGTCGTGTATGAAATAACAATGTATGTTTCATGTTTTATGAGTTTCTGTAGTTTAAATCTAATTCAACAGTACGTTGTGTATGAAATGGAAATGTATGTTTCATGATTTATGTGTTTCTGTAGTTTAAATATAATTAAATGTCACGTTGTGTGTGAAATAACAATGTATGTTTAATGATTTATGTGTTTCTGTAGTTTAAATCTAATTGAACGTTACGTTGTGTATGAAATAACAATGTATATTTGATGATGTATGTGTTACTGTAGTTTAAATATAATTAAATGTTACGTTGTGTATGAAATAACAATGAATGTTTGATGATTTAGGCATTTCTGTTGTTTAATTCTTATTAAATGTTACGTCGTGTATGAAATAACAATGTATGTTTGATGATTTATGTGTTTCTGTAGTTTAAATCTTATCAAACGTTACGTCGTGTATGAAATAACAATGTATGTTTCATGATTTATGTGTTTCTGTATTTTAGATCTTATTGAACGTTACATCGTGTATGAAATAACAATGTATGTTGCATGATTTATTTGTTTCTGTAGTTTAAATCTAATTAAACGTTACGCCGTGTATGAAATAACAATGTATGTTTCATGATTTATGTGTTTCTGTTGTTTAAATCTATTTAAATGTAACGTCGTGTATGAAATAACAATGTATTTTTCATGATTTATGTGTTTCTTTTGTTTAAATGTTATTAAATGTTACGTCGTGTATGAAATAACAATGTATGTTTGATGATTTATATGTTTCTGTAGCTTAAATCTAATTGAACGTTACGCCGTGTATGAAATAACAATGTATGTTTCATGATTCATGTGTTTCTGTATTTAAATCTAATTAAATGTTACGTCGTGTATGAAATAACAATGTATGTTTGATGATTTATGTGTTTCGTAGTTTAAATCTTATTAAATGTTACGTTGTGTATGAAATAACAATGTATGTTTCATGATTTATGTGTTTCGTAGTTTAAGTCTAATTGAACGTTACGTCGTGTGTGATATAACAATGTATGTTTCATGATTCATGTGTTTCTGTATTTAAATCTAATTAAATGTTACGTCGTGTATGAAATAACAATGTATGTTTGATGATTTATGTGTTTCGTAGTTTAAATCTTATTAAATGTTACGTTGTGTATGAAATAACAATGTATGTTTCATGATTTATGTGTTTCGTAGTTTAAGTCTAATTTAACGTTACGTCGTGTGTGATATAACAATGTATGTTTCATGATTTATGTGTTTCTGTAGTTTTAGTGTCCGTAGTTAGTAGGTAGGTGTATGAAATAACAATGTACTCTTTGTTTATAAAATCTAAGTTATGAAAAGGACAAGACATTTCTTAAGGACTCAAATCTTAAGAAAGATTTTGTCTCATTTTTTGATAAATTTATCACTTTATATCTTTCCTTATAATATCAAGGTAACGAGATACTATATAGAAGTTACAAATGAACTATCTCTCTATCTATTTGTACATCTATCTATCTATCTATCTATCTATCTACATATATATTTATTTATTTTTTTTGTCCGCATTTCTATCAGTTTCTATATCTGCCTAGTGCCTATACGTCTGCCTATATGTCAGTCAATATATCTTTCAATCTATCAACGTATTACTTTTATGAGTAGGTAAAAATTACAAAATATGCCTTCAAACAATAATTGAAATATTCTGTTCTCTATATGAAGTTGGGTTTATCTATAAAGTTTTCACCCCTTCAATCAGGTATTTGTCAGTGTGATTTTGTAACAAAACATTTGTTTTCCTATATATGTATACATAAACAAGTTGTTTGCATTTCTCTGAGTAGTAAATATATTGCAAAATTGGATAAACTCTTACCGAAGGCATTGTATAACACATATAGTATCACAATAATCTAGTCTAGGAGATTCTTTTTTAGTTCTTCCGCATCTGAATTATTATTTTATGGCATGAATAGGTAGCCAGTAAAAGAAATCGGCAGTTATCTAAACCAAGGGAGACAACTAGTCAGAAGGAAAAATGTGAAAGCAAAAGTTATCTTTCTTATGCAATAGTTATTGGTATATGTAGTAAATTGGGAAAATAGTTATACGGCAACCTTCCAGCTGGCTTGCGATAGGTCGGTGGTTCTACCCGGGTGCATTCTGTGTCTGAGAAAGTGTTCAGATGTCCCCTGGGGTCTTCCTCCACCTGTAATGAGCTGGACGTCGCGATATGACTGAAATACTGCTAAAGCGACATTAAATTCTAAATAAACAAACAAAATAAACAAAAGTTATTCGGTTACATAAGTTGTTTTGTATATTTTTTAAATATAAGGTTTACAATTGAACTGATTATTAAACTATTGGATAAAGTGATACATGCATGTTTTATTTCACTTTGTTGCAATGAAATCGGACAGGTCTACACATCATCTACTGCAACAAGTTATAACCTCTTGTGACCCTTTAATGTTTTTTGTCACATTTCCAAAATCTTTATCGCTTAAAATGTTGTAATCGAGCACGTTCCTTTTCGGTGTCAATAATGAATTTGCTGACTGTAGTAGATTATGTAGTATATGAACTTGATAATGAAATTACCCAAACTACGTCTATAAATAGATAGGTGTCTATAAATACATTTTGTGTAAACCCACAGATGACGTAATTATACGCCTGATATCAAATCACTAAGTAGTCTCCTTCATTTTTTTTACAAATGTATATCTTGGTCTACCCACGTGAAATAAGGACTTACGAACCAATCCCTATGGCAGTGACACGTATTGGTAAGCTGAATTTTATCACCCTTCTTCCTAGTTATATTTTTTACAGGACCCATTGTACACATAGAGCATTAATTGTTGTACAATGAATCATAAATGAGCTATATAACCAAAAAGAACTAGATCTAGACATGTTGTGACGGCATGTTAGAAAGGTTTTCTCTCTGTATGTTTTGAAATTTCATTATTTTTATATAGAAGTCACATATGGAATTCAAACTGCTTCATCACTGTTGTTTGTATTTTACCTTGAAATATATTTTTAATGAGTGGGAAGTGAATTAAAGTATACTGTCGTACGGTATGCTTCCGTTCTTTTCAACGGAGGAAATTAAAAAAGCTACATAAATCACAATCTTTGGACTAACAGTCGACCTTATTCTCACTACATGTGTACGTTTAGCCTAGCAACAGAGACAAAGAAATTAGTTTCTGGTATGAATAATTTTGGGGATAGGCCTACGTACGTAGACTGAATGTAGGTCATAATCCCCTACGGACAAAATTCCCCAGTCATTACCAACACAAAATCCCCTACATCCTTATTTTAGTAGTGGACAAAATCCCTTATTATAAAAAATCCCATACAGACTAAATCCACTACTTTATATCTTCCATTCCCTTAAAATACATGTTAAAGACTGATTTTTTAAAAATATTGTTAAATGGTTAAATATTTTTGACAACATTATACTTAATGATTAATCCATAAATCCTATTGTAATATTGTATTTTTTGTGACAAACATTGTCGGTGTTAAACAGAGTAATCAAACAATGCAATTACAACCCCATCTCAATATATAACTAATGATTGATGTAATCAAGTAAGATCAATTATAAGGTTTAATATCAATTAAACATGAAGGTAAACAATTAACTGTTTTCTTTAGGTTATGGGGATTTTGACTACTTAGTGTTTATGTTCACCCTGCATTTTAGGCCAAAGGAAACAACAGTTTTTCTTCTTCTTTAATTTAATTAGTTTAGATTTAAGAATTTCTAGATAATTCTATCATATTTTTTCTTTTGTAGAAATAAACTCTGGAATTATTTAAACTTTAAAGTTTAAGTAATTCCAGAAGGCAAAACCCCACTGTTTTATTTTGATTGTTTTTTTGTTTTTATTTTTATTTGTGTAGTCCGTAATAGTACTATAATATTTCATCTTATAGAAAATATAAGTTCTTGAATTATTTAAACTTGAAATAGAGGGTTTTGTCCATAGGGGGGTTTAGATGTTAGGGGATGTTGTCTGTTGGGGATATTGACATGTAATGGGGATATTGTCCCTTTTCTTCAAAATATACCTAGGGGATTTTGTCTGAAGGGGATTATGGCCGCACACCACATTGTTTAAATTAACCATATATACTGTTACGGCTGACTGCACACTATCTTGACTTGTCTAAATACAACCTCTGACAACTGCGTCTGGGAATTGATTCTTTGGCTCAGTGGACTAGAGTGTTGGGATTGTAAGCTGGAGTTCTTGAGTTCGAATCCCACAATGCGGAATTTTTCTGATGCGTTAGCATCTTTCTGTTATGGACGCAAGTTCCTAAAAATACAAATACAAGTTAGAGAAAAGTCAACAAAACAGAGCCAAATAGTAATAATTAAATACCTCTGCGCCTTCGGCAATTAGCCTTCGTCAGGGGAAACACATATATTTGGAAAGAACAAATAACAATAAACGCTCGGGTATTTAAATATAACTTGTTCTGTTTTGTTGACTTTTCTCTAACTTATAATTCATACTTTGTCAAAATTGTATCCCCCGGGATCCAGAGCATGTAAAAGATCGTCTGTTTGTGTATAAATTAAAATCTCTTTATATATGCTATACATATGTGGAGAAGATACCAGAATGCATTAGGCTTCACATATATTTTCTATTTATAGGATGACCTGACAAGATTGAACTGATTTTAGAGAAACAGTGTTTTAATCCAGGAATGTGGCCTCTTTCTTCAAGTCTTCAACATATATCGAAGAAGATCCTTTTACGTTGTTAACAACGCCAGTTATGGCATAACCACTTTAAACTCGTCAGCGGCGTTTATCAGTGAGTGCTCGACAGAGGTCGTTAATCAGTGAGTGCTCGACAGAGGTCGTTTATCAGTGAGTGCTCGACAGTGGTCGTTTATCAGTCAGTGCTGTTCAACCCTCGTTTATCATTCAATCGGTTAGTATGTGTTGCCGATACGAGTTACCATACCTGACGAGCTCTTTCTACTCTTGGTTTCCCACGTGGAAACCTAACGATGTTGAGGGGAAATGGCGGACATTATTTATGAACATGTTAGTCTGCATCACGCCTTTTAACATCAATTATCCAGTGAATAAGATCGGATTTGAAAATCAGTCTTCCACAATAGAGACAATTCAGAAAACAAATATACCGTCCGCTAAACATCACAACACCTGGAGAAAAAATAAGTATGACTGGAGTCGGATTGAACATGGCACCAAAACCAAACTGCCATCTCTTTCAGAAGGTAAATCTGACACGAAACATTCCACAAGTACAAGTTCGTGTAGGAGAAAAGTTAATATAGAAAGCTTCATAATTCAGAAGTTCACACATTTAAAAAACATGCATTTGGATGATACCCCGAATACATTCGATACACACTTGGATATATTTCTACACGATTTTCAAGAGGTCTCGCTTATAAGCACAGATAAACAGGAAATGGCGGATATAAAGGATTCTGTTGGAGAACTAGTGCGTCATCTACTGGCGCGTGTAGCGGAGAAAGAAATGAGGTTGAAATGTCGCGAAGTAGTGCCAACAGGTAGTGTCTGTGATGGCACTAAAATCCTCAAACCTGACGAGTTCGATTTTCTGGCTGTTATAGAAGAGGATATGAGTGAAGCTTTATTCGAAATAGATGGTGAATGCGAAGAAAATGCCGGGTTTGCCCATGTCATACTGTTAACGGAAAAAATGAATGCGAAATGGCAAAATATATGTAAAGACCGGAAACTGGTCAGTGTTGACAGTAAAAAGAGTATTTTCTCCTTCAGAGAACAGTTTAGAATCCATTTACACATGGCAGTTGGCCAAAATACTGGGTATAAGTTAGATAAAGCAACTGGGTATTTGATGTTATGTGGTTTTTCCGTATCTATAAATGGACCCGAATGTACGTTAAATGCAAAGTGGAAGTCCCGCGAAGGGTCAAGGTCAGATTTAGATATAGCGATAGACGTTTGTCCCGCAATAAAATCGGGTCATGATACCGTTATCAAAAGAGGTTGCATGGCTTCTAGTCGTGTTTGGAATGTTCTGCAACAATCTGGGTCATTGTACCTCATCCCTAAGCCAGTGAAGGATTGCTCGTTTTGCTTTAAACTAGTATTCGCTGACCAGGACCAGAACCTTGTTACAGGACTCAGTAAAACCCATAAAGAATGTCTGGTGGTGTTTAAGCACTTGGCCAAGATCATAATTCAACAGTACTTTTGCACAAAGGCGGCACTGAACTCGTTTGCTTTGAAAACCGCACTACTGCATCATAGCTTCTGTTGCAGCGAGAAATCATCTCTAGAAAGTTGCCTAGTGATTGTTATTATGAACTACAAAAAAATGCTCGAACAGTATCCTCCATCTCTGCCCAGCGTCTTTACTTCAGGTCGCAACATCCTCAGGAAATTGTCCAAACGAGACAAAAAGGGTGTTGGTATAACGATAAGAGCGCTCGAAACTGTCATTGAAATGTTAGAGGAGCTTTCAGCTTACACAATTAAAACAGAAAATTACAATTTCTCCAAATACTTTAGGGATCTGGAAAACAGGATTTCTCAAATAGCATAAATTATGCTCATTGCGCAGTGGGTACAGTGTGTTCTGTTCATGGTGAGTCGAAAGCATCGCTGCAGTAAGGACCAAACGGCATCGATAACTGAGATGGAAGGATTTTCTAACCTCATTCGTGAACATGACACATGCATACTATTAATTGTGTCTGTTTCATTAATCCCGGAAAATGCTTGACCTTACAGTAATTTTCTAATCCATTTACTGTATGATATTTTGTCCGCTTTTGGAGAAAGAAAAAGTTTTATCACATAAATTGGGATCTGCGAGTGACATGAAGCAGTGCCATAAATATCATATGTAATTAGTTACATAAATACAATTTGAAACCGGTTGATAAAACGCACTCAGTGTGCATTAAAATTTTGAACCCAGCTAGGATTCTTTGATCCTGAGGCATGCGTCTTACTACTCGACCACCGTTAGTTAAATTTGTTTTAACATAATCGTAAGTCATTTGTAACGGGTTATCACATGACACATTTTGTTCAGCGTACCCCTATGAAGCACATAACTATTCTTTATTGGCCTCCGACAATAGGCCAATATCATATAGCGACAGAATTCTTTCATTAGTCGCCGGCAGAAGCCGGCGACTATATTTGTTATTCTCTAAGTTTTGTCCTATGGTAGGAGAAGTTCGTATTT
>JAULCC010099731.1:3417-14189 GCA_032358795.1 Nuttallia obscurata
ATAAAGGGCCAGTGAAAAACGGCAACGCAGTTTGGAGTAGTGAAATTATGTTTCAGAGACTTCTAGCAGTAACTGCACGGAAGAAGGTGTCACTTGACCGTGCTCTATCTTTTGTACACATGAGCGTATTTGCAGAAGATGACAGTATGTTAAAGTCCAGTCAGAATTTTTAAGCAAGTTACAAGAATTTGCTTGAGGTCATGATAATTTAAGTTGAAAGAGCCGACAAAATCAGTTTTGATGACATGGCGGTGATGCAATCAATATCAGTGCCGCCCCAAAGCGTTACCTTCAATGACATGGCAAAAAACATTTACAGAATACATATTGGGAAAGTATACAGCCTCCAAGGTATGTCATCTGTTTACATTGATGTTTACAAATACAATACAGAAAGCATGAAGTCTCAAACTAGGAAGAACAGATCTATGCCGGACTGTGCATTACAAAAGATTGGAAGTCATGTCTGTGTCACGGCGAACATGAAAGAAAATGCAAGTAATTCCATGACTCATATCGAGGACTTATATGTAAGTGGTGGCATTAGTGAAAAATTCTTAAAGATATCCCGTATCTCTCACCAGGAAATTCCAAAGTTGCTGTCAAACCAAGAAGAAGAAGATACAAAAATCATCCTGACTGCTAAATATGCCTAAGAACAGGGTTTAGAAACTGCTTGAATTTTTCACCAGACACGGATGTCCTTGTACTTCTGTTGCATCATCGACAGCATATTGGCACTCGTCTCATATAAATGTGCACAGGTCGTTCTGAAATTTACACTGACACTAGAAGATTCATACCAGTTCATACCCTTTACATCTATTTGCATAGCCCACATTAAGCAGTATTACTGCCTGTGTACTGCTTAACAGGCTGTGATAGCAGTAGTTCTTTTTATTGAAAGAGGACGAAAAAAACATCTAGGTCATGATGCCGCGTGGTGATAAATACCAATCTAATACCTTGGAGACAACACAGCTTTAAATTTTACGAAGAATAATGCCTGCATGTCATTCATATGTGTCGGATAACACTTGTCCATCAATAAATGAAATTCGCAGTAAAAAGCAATGAAATTGGTGCATCAAAGAAGTCTACCACCAACTGAAAACAGTCTGTATTTACAGTAGCAGAGATGAATGTTGCAGTTGTGGATCTGACGGCATGCGCGTAAACCCAAACATGAATTGCAAAATATTGAAATGTTAGGTTACACAGTAGATTCAGATGATGCTCAACCAGCAATGATTAGCCAATCAATAGCAGACCCTGAACTTTTGAATGATGAAGTACTTAACTGTGATATTTTTGAGTACATACCATGAGAATTGTCAACCATGTGTACACGCTTGTTCGTTTGAAAACAATGGTTTGGGCACCATGTGCACTAATATGCTTTCACTGACTGCTGTGTTTGAAGAACAGAATGAAAGTGATTCAGATGAGGTGATATATAAATGTTTAAAACAAATTTGCGCTTTATTTAAAGACTTCATAACTTAAACCTGTCAAACAAACAGTGAAAATAGCCTGTTTATGTTCCATATGAAAGTAGGGATTTAATTTCGTTTGCATTCTCATGCAGACTGCTTAAAAACAGTAGAGCCGAATATTTGAAGATATATTCAACCTGCCAAATAATGTTTTTTGTGGGGTTATGGCACATGGCTAAACATTCACGCTTCTAAAGATAATGAACATATCATTAATACCATAATACGCCATATAAATGTTTACAAATGTTTGTGAAAAATCTAATACTATTTTATAATCATAAATTACTAATACTGATTTATCAAATAATTATATTAGGTCACCGAGGTCAAGAGTGCTTAAACCAACAAATCAAGACTTGTATCGTTTCGACATCCTCGACCAGTTTGTTTTCGTGATATGAGATTTTTTTTATTTTATGACGGTAAGACTGTTTCTATTTTGACAGTTTTGTAAAATCAGTTATATATGGGAATTATCATGAGTGTTTATCTATTATAATTTTAGTAAAAGAGTTGACCAAAACAATATCATTTCACTAGTCAACGAGTTTACTAAAATGATAATAAATCAACATGAATATAAGATTCCATTTAACATATAAAACAGGAAAATGTGTCAAATGAATACATACACATCTCAATGTTTACATCTTACTTCTATACGACTGCCAATTTTAACGTCATATGATGAATTTATTGCAGAAAGTGACGTCAAAGTGGTTTCCAATTTAGTCGGGCGCTTTAGATACCATAGTAGTCGAGTGTCAAACAGCTTGGATCCTGAGTTATTCGGCGTCTTATCTGGATCCAGGCTGTTTGCAAATTCTTATACGATCGCCCTTAGCGGGCTTATAGTTAAATGAACACAGGGTTTGTAAACTAGGTTAAGCAACCATTAGTATATCATCTTTTCTCATCCCCCGCACCGAGAATGCCATCTTGTTTCATGCATTCTTCGAGCTGTTTACACTTTGTCAAACAATGTTATCGGCATCGAGTGGCTTCTTCTGGATATTTGAACGAGTTCCAAACAAGCGTATAACTCAATCGAATCTCAATTCGAATTAGCATGCTTTGCACACTGTACTTTAGATCCAATTGATGCTAATTCTGTTTTTAGTTTCAACCCAAATTGATCTTAGCGACGGACGCCTTTCATTCCATTTTACAAACGTCTGCTACGACTCTATTAGTGTCGAAGTGTGATAGATGAAAATTGCATGAACGAAGAAAATGTCAACGTTGACAAGGAGTCAGTACAAATTAATCAGACATCTTCTAAACGATTTCTGTTATACAGTCGATCTATGGCGTTTTTTTTGCAACATGATAATACCTATACATACACATTAGAAAGGTCATTCAGTAAATGTAAATGTTATGTTTATTTACAAATATATCAATGAGATCTAGATCAAATAATTTTCAATTAACACTAATTGATATATATAAAGGCGGAACCCGTCGATGTTGTCACATAAGGTTTTATAAAACAATATTATTATAACACAGCATTGACGATACATGTTTACAGTTGCATAAGGATAACCTCTTTTTTCTTTCTTGCTAACTATTTTCAGTATTCATTTTGTTTTCCTCCAGTACAAATATCGAGCGACTGACTTTACAAGAACAGTAAGTTGATTATGTTTTGGCTGTGTCTTATTGGAATCTATTGTCTTTAATCAAAGTCGACAAATTCGGGGAAAGAAAAAGAAAAAAGCATTACAATATCAGGAACAGCAAGTTTTACTGTTATAAATCTATATTTGATAATTACTAGAACTTGTAGTGAAATGCTAACAATTTAAAGTCTGATAAAATTGGCAAAAATGAACAGAGACCAGAAAATAAGATAGTCAGCATTCTTGTCAAGATGAAATGACAAAAAAACCACTTCATTAAACCCATAAACGAGTTGTATTTCCATTAAGCAATACTTTGTAAGAGGAATAACTGTATTAAAGTACCAACGGAGTCTGAAAAGTTAGCACTCCGGTGTTGCTGCCAAGGGATACAAAATATCGATCCAAATTTCACAGAATTTCTCCGAAGACACCAGTTAATGATACACATTGACTTTAATTTATTAAACAACAACCCAGTTGGCTTTTACGATTATAACTTACTTTTTAAATTTCATTGTGAGTTCTACGTCACAATTTAATACAGTTGCTGACTGTGCTGAAAACACGTACCACGTTTCCCGTAATGAAATGTGCAATGCCAAAGTACGTTTCATTAAATATAAAACTACATTGAAAAATGTTATACTAAACAGAAACGCACCAGACACACATGTATATGTAACGTCAAACTGTCCACGGAATAAAACCGATGGGTGCATTTCTGTTTCTCTGAGAATATATAAACCATCACAACAGAAAGGATCCCTTGTCAAATGATTGATGGGTGGACATGGGGATTGTCGTATTATTCATTGCGACTATGTCTGTATGGCATAGTTATGTGAATATTATCTCATTAATTACAAAAAAATATATATTTCATTATCACTATGTGCCATAGTCGCCATAAAAAGGACCGTTATCATCAAGAACGTCTGATAAATCATATCATGCCACGCTAAGAGCCACTGAAGGGAATTGCATAAAAGATAAAATTATCAGAGCTTTAAATAAGATACCAATGTATGAGTAAGCAAACTGACACAGTCACACGAAGAAACACTGAAATTAATTACATATACTTTAAATCATAGCACTAAACAATGAGCGGAATTCAAGTCACATTTCAAATTGCATGTCTTAAACCCTCAACTAAATTAGTACCCGAAGCCGTATTGAAGTGAAATATTTGTTAATGTCCAATGATCAATGTAAAGGCTCGCTGTGAAATATACGTCTAACATATCTTACCACGCATCCGCATAAAATACTGAGGCAAATTTCAAAGGAATACAAATATACTAATGAATAGGTAGGATATTATAAATCATTGCTTAAAGCACACATAAAAATAAGGAAATGAGACCATGATACATACAATATGTAATAAAGCCTAACCATGAACCCGAACAACTACTTAAGGTAATTACATAAAATGTAACATTCTAGACATAAAGAAATGATATAATAAAATATACGAAAATGTGAACAAACCTAACAAAGTGCCAAGGGAATAACTAAAGTTCTTTATGATATGTTAAATACTCTACATAAAGAAAGGAAATCATAATATAAATCTAAGTCAACCTAAACAGACAACCGAAGAACATTGAAGTGAATTACATAAAAATGAAATATTCTAATTACAAGGTTATTATACATATGCAAACTTATCTAAGAACCGGAATATAAACTTAATTGTGTTATATCGAAATGTTACATGCTCTACATGAAGGAATATAACATGATCTTTACAAAAGTAAGATATCAATATGGATGTCAGACAAATCTCACCAATCACATGGAAAACTTTCGAATTATATATAAGGCATGTTCCATCAAAATGTAGGAAATTAGAAAAAACGTGTCTAAACAATCCTTACCATTAATCCGAAGAATTACTGGAACGATTTACATATAAATATTACGAAGTCTTTATTACGGTATAATATCGAAATTCTTACTTCATACTCGAACAACTATTGAAGTGTATCTATAAAAAAGTATACGCCTCTTCAGTAAATATACTAAGGTGATTCAATGGATTTGAAAGAACGTGGCCTTTGATTCCTTTCAAAATAGCTCATAAGTAGAATAATTGCGTTTGAGTATAAAGTAAAATCGATACAAGAAATAAAGCACAAGTTGCATAACGCCCGTATATGAATGATCCACTTGATCAATAATCTAGCGAGAATGTACAGAAACCTGAAGGATAACATAAGCTCAGCGATGATATTGTTATAGAGTGAGTTATATTGCATCATGTTTTGATACTTTCTAAGATAAAGAGTTAATTAGCTGTTAAGGAATACACGCCCATTTGAATTTGCCATAAGAACTGCTTGAAATTTTGCAGAGACGTATGTGACAATCCCTGTAAAATAAAAACGTATGGTCATCGTATTTACATTTTTGTAAACCTGCTCTAGAAACTTTGCAGGATTACATATTTTGCATGTATTCTATATATAACCAATGGTACATAGTTTTGGTTTTATGCACAAAACCAACTTTATGACTCTGTTACATAATATACTTGAGTCAAATAAAACTAGATTGCACAAACACACAGAAATTTTCAGATAGAAATTTCAGAAAAGCAAATATTAGCAAATGATATAAATGGCGTCGGGCATGGAAATATAGGATTTTACGAGAAAAAAAGCACCTTATACGTGCATGATTTGAAAACTAATCATACGAATTTCTTCAGACTCCACATTTGTATAGCTGATGTCATACATAAATAGACAATGAACAACAATTAGTACGACACCGTACTATTTTTCAAAGTATATACGAAAATTAAGATGTAGCTGATGCGCCAATTTTCGGGAAATGTTCTATTCTGATAGACCTTGCTTGTACGATGTATTACTATTAAACGCCTATACATACGCTCTTCAAAATTGCTAGGTTGAGCATGACTAGTGCATGACTCCTGTAGATTTTGAGGTAAATAGGTAAAACATTACGGCTACATTGACCTTTTACGCAAAGCAGTGAAATTCGGAAATTTCCAAAGAAAAATAACTCATTTACGAACTGGGTCATTTAATTCGTCTTCTATTATTGTTATTGGTTTTTACTGTCGTGTATCCACAGAGCGGCGCATAAAATGCGTATCCATTTAAAAAAAGATAAAATAATGCAGATGGTCAAATTGATGACGTGTCACCCGTAGTAAGTAGTTTTACACATCCAATTTAAATAATTGTAAAACAGTATATACCGATTATGACTTGCTAAGCCTTATCACGGATTCTAAATATTTACCCGCGATTATTTGCCGGCGTTGCCATTGCACACATCTGTCTTCAATTGACGGTTGAGAAGTTACATGTAAAGGTACCGTTCCCAGAAACAATTAACACGTTACACAAATCCTACTGACACTGATACTGACATTGATCTTCTGTATAAAAAATGCTAACACTGTGGTTTAATGACATCTTAAAAGATGATGTTTGTAGCATTGTTTCAAATCAAATGACAAGTTATACGAGGGGTATAACATGTGTGTCATGAAGTTGTTAGTTGTTATGTAATACTTGCAACCTGTGGTAGAATCTGTAGAAAAGACAAGTCCATAATTTTCAGATAAACCAGTTAGCAATGACTTGAACTGCAACTGTAAACACACTTTTTATGGTGGTTTTAATAACATGTTCACTGGAAATATTTACGATGCAACGGGATATCAAAGAATCTCCCACTTGTTGTCATTTCATTCCAAAATTTAATAAACTTGTCCAGAAAAATGAAATTATGCGTACAAGTGTTTGCATAAGAACAAAATTTCTGGGAATCGTTAAATAAACTATGGTATGAAATGACAACTCATTTAATATTTAAGGAAAAAAAGTAGCAAAAAAATATGATGTTTCTGCTTGTTTCATTTTAATATTTGTTTATTCTCAACCTTGGTTATACTGTTAAAAAAAGTTATAATTAAGGAATTATGGGATTTCACACATGTCATGGATTTTTAACACATATTTAAAACTTCATTTGCAAAATGCCCTCAATCGTTGTTTTATAACTCTTGTGTGAACATATGATAGTCTGGGAGGCATCCTGCTACCGTTAGCAGAGCAGCGGGATAGGATATTTTTGGAATTGGATGCACAAGTTTACAAACCGCACTCCTCTTTGTATCATCAATAGAGCAAATGTGAGATGATTAACTTTGCTAATATTTGATATAGAGCTTAACTTTGCTAATATTTGATATAGAGGAGATATTTCGGTTTCAAACGCTTTGCGACAATTACGGGACCAATCAACGACTTTAAGAATTGGAAACAAAATAACTGTGTAATGTCATGTTTTGTTGGTCAGTCAGAACATTCTTATCATAAGCAATATATGTTTGACAATAATTTCAATAACTGTCATGTTATAACATGGGGTCAACTTAATTAAAACACAGTCTGGGATCATTAGTCTATAACGGCAAGGAAGTAAGAGGTAATCCGTTTTTGACGGATGAGTATATTTTTGTTTTAGTCGTAGTGGCGAACTCTGTTTAGGGTTTTATATATTTATGTTCAGTTCATAAACTCAGCCTGTTTGCGGTTTTATTCTTGGTAATTATTGGTGCAAAAGGAGTATTTGAAAAACTCGATGACTTGACTAGTTTTCATGGTTTCTGACCTCCCCATGGCATACATTTGTTCACAGCATTTGTTTCCGATCACGTATTTATGAAAACGAGGGCATAGTTTAAGTTGATATGTAATTTTTCTTTATTCTGAAATAATTGAAAAACACCGACCGTACATAAAACAAGTACCGAACACGAATGATGTATTGGTTCATTGAAGATTTCATGCAGTCAATTAATACGTTGTTATCAGCTGTTGATGAAACTATCAAGTCATCTCTGTTTCTTGCAAGATCCGTATCAAAGATGGTCGATGAATTATAGCTAATTTAATGAAGAGCGCCAACTATCTGGAAGGAAACCCGATCGGATATCATCTGATAAAATTGCAAGTGCAAGAAAAACGAACACAAGTTGGAGTCAAACTGAATTATGATCGAATTACGGTTACGTGACTACAAAACTGAATAGATTGTGATCATGACTAATACACACACGGTTTCTAAATGCCAACGTTATTATAAGATAATGGTGAAATTCAAACTATACAGCCTTACTCTCAACCCCAAACTTAAAAGCAAACAGACAGTTATCTGAATATTTTTAATATCCAATACTTCAAAAAGAAATCCATGTCAAAGTTGTCAGTTATCAGCGTTTGTAAAGGACTGTCTTCTATACAAGGTCCTACAGTATTTATTTTTGCTTGGTGACGAGTAATCTCTATCGTCTCTCTCTAAATGTATATTAAGCTGCTCTTATAAATAAAGTTTTTATTATTAAAACTATTAACAGTTTTATAGAACGATTTTCTGTTTCGTAATCAGGCCAAAAGGTTCGTGAAATAACAGTGATTCAGAAAAGTGGTATAAAATTTCTACACAATATGTTTCATGTCCAACTCGGCAGCTCATATGTCCTGCAATAAATATTAAACGTTTGTTATTGTATCGTAAGTAAACAGTGGAGAACTTCACAAGAATATCAACTTCATATAATTCCGCATTCTGATTTCTGCTGTAAATCACACACGCATAAATGTGCGTCATTATTGAAATCGAAACAGTTTCTCCTTAGTTTTAACAACATGACGCCCATATGATTAATATGTTTAAGTCATTCAATTGTATTTTCAATGAACGATATGCAGCACACGATAACTTCACCACTTATACATTTAGCTCTTGCATTACCCTTTGGTCTTGAACCTACAAACGAGTCGAACTTATTAAACGTCTACAACTTTACAATTTGTTACCATTATTTTGGTACGTAAGACAATGGCATTACTTAAAATTATATTTAGGGAACATTGCCTGAAAGTTTATTAACAAGTCTGATAACGTTTAATTATAGAACAAAAGCAACCAGTTGTTATTTCTTTTTTCTTCATACATGTGTCATTACATGCACTTTTTTGCTGACTGTTTTTTCTGTTTCTTCTGTTACTGTTACTGTTTCTGAAATGCATGTAGTGTTAAAGCGACGTTACAATCCAAATGAACAAACAAAACAAACAGTTTCTTCATTCAGTTTATCGTGCGACAATACCAGTTTCCTTGGGCGCCTTATTCCTGATATTCTTTTATGATTAACAATAGTTAGTTACGTCCTAACGTGCTGAACAATCATCGAGGACATTGTCCTCGGGTCAAACCTTCCACCTTCACATCGGGAAGACTGCGAACAAACGGGGAGACACAGAAATGACAATGACGGTATACTGAATGTAGTGATAATGTCTGTATAGTATTTCGTGCAGCAAAACTTAAATAATTCAATAATAGCAGCATATTTTCTTTCCAGTTAGACATTCAATTTATTAGATTTTTCTTTTGTATTTTATTTACCTGAATTAATCAAATGTATTGTAGATTTTCACAGTATTAATCAAAAAGCCACTTGCACACTACTCGACGTTAACCGCGTGCAGCCAAAGACACATTGTACCTTAACAATTCTCCTGATGTGCTGGAAATGGCAAAGGTTACTACATTCACGCATTTCAATAAGCAAACTTGCAGCCTTGATATGAATAAAATATTCTTGAAAAAGGTGCTTAGCATAAAATGCAAACGAACTAATTCAGCATAATCGTTTATAGAATTCAGTCTCCGTAAATACTAGTTTATAACGGTGCTACCAGAAACTGAGCTGTAAAAGACATATGCATATAGACACAAAAACCGTTTGGTATGTTTTGAATGTTTAGTTTTGAATATTTAACAAAATATCTTCAACACGAGATTATTGAAGCTTTTAGACCAAAGTATACAGGAGCCAACTAGCGTGATAAGATTATATAAAATTCGTCCTGTCAAGATTTATTTCGGAGCTAAAGAATATACGATAGCAGAAAATACTTTTAAAGTGCCAAGAAAAACACGTACTATTGATCCAGGACAGCGTAAGGAATTATCGGCCTTAAAATTATATGTATGGTACACCAGAATGGAAACAATTTTGCCACCATGGCATAACGTACATGTTACACATACATATTATATCATAAATAGGTTTCTTTTTATCTAAGTTTTGTATTGGACAATGTTTATTCACCATATTAGCGAGCATTCTTTCCGGGTTTTTTTCAGTTTAGTGACTGGTTAAGTTCTTTATATAAGGTTATTATTATGATAAAAAAGTAAGGTTCTCGATAAAAGTTTTTTCTTGGTAAACACTCTTTTACAGAAAATTTGCAGCACTGCATTGAATCAAAGAGTAGGCTTGTGTGCTCTTTTTATTACTTAAACATAAATGATGCAACTTCTTTCTCTCTCTCTCATTTATATAATATAAAAATAAATTGATTAGAAAGAAGTTAAATCTACTGAGTCATTTAATAACTCAATGAAGACTAAGTACAGAATGCTTCCGTGGAAACCTATTTACTGAAACTGAAACTGTTTTATTTGCTTAAACGCCTATTTCTACATATAATACATATTCAATGGCGTTATACAATTTTATATCAGAACATTAAAAATAATAAATAAATGTAGTTTAAGAATAATAAAACAATTAATTCTAAATCTA
>JAULCC010099842.1:2066-14187 GCA_032358795.1 Nuttallia obscurata
TAACCTACCAGACAGAAAGATCAGCAAAAGCTGTCCAGATGGACCAACAAGGAGCATGGACAGTGTAACCTACCAGACAGAAAGATCAGCAAAAGCTGTCCAGATGGACCAACAAGGAGCATGGACAGTGTAACCTACCAGAGAGAAAACTCATTTGGAATGATCTATGGCGGTATGAACCACGCCGACTCAGCTTTTTGATACGACCTGTTTACGATCTCCTTCCAACCCTATCAAATCTGACTACATGGAAGCTGTCAGAAGACCATAACTGCCCTCTGTATGTCCAACCAGAAACCTTCTGACATATCCTGTCATCCTGCCCAGTTGCACTACATACTAATGGGGACATGATCAAGAAATGTATGAGGTGGCAGATATTTTGGAGAGGGAAAGGCGGCGACGACACAGGCCCAGCAAAGGATCTTACTTTATCAACATTTTATAAGCCAGGCGAAATCAATGTTTTGCAAATATCCGGTATGCCAGTCTACTTGACCAGTCTGTATCCTGGGAGATGAAAGTTGACCTGAAGAGGACACTTGTGTTCCTTGAAGTGATTCTCCAGACCACTGTGCGACCAGACATAGTCCTTTGGTCACACATTCGGGGACAACTCAGGCCTGGCCTATGAAAGGAAGAAGGCCAAGTACCAGGACCTTGTCAGAAGCTGCACAAATAAGGGCTGGCAGGTATGGATATTCCCGGTTGAAGTGGTCTGCAGGGGTTTTACTACGAACTTCAAGTCAAAGATGCTTGGAGCAATGGGCATACGAGTAAAAGTCACAACAAGGAGAAAGGCGATTAATGTTCTTGGTTAGACTGCGGTGTAAGCATCGTGTTGGCTGTGGTTAAGGCGAATCAGCCATAACAGACGAGCATTCGCTTGACCACCACTGCAACCCCACCATCTGGAGGGGGAGTCCTGGGATAAGGGGTGAAACACCCAGTGAAGGATGGGTACTCGGCTGATGACGTCAGAGTAGTTCAAACTGCCAAGCATAATCCGAGTAAAACTACAGTGTACATTGGGGAGCAGTGAGCTGTACTAATTATCATAGCAATTTTTTTCAAATTTTAAAGGGCCATTATCCAGTCATGCATTGGCATATCTGGCTTGTCTTCCATAGGATTCGATATCATGGATATGTAAATACTGTATAAGACTGTATAATTTGAACAATCAAAACCTAAGACTTTATCACGCTTAACATACTCTATTTTACCAATTTTTGAGAGTTTCAAGGGCCATAATACAGTCACGCATGGGCATATCTGACTTGTTGTCGAAAGGAATTTAGCTTTAATGAATATCTAACTACTGCATAAGCTTGATTGAGATACAATCAAAACTGAAGAAGTTATCGTGCTAGCAAGCTCTATTATACCAATTTTTACAATTCCAATGCAGTGATGCAGTTGCGGATCTGTTTGGTGTTTTTTATTAAAGGAATCGAGCTCTCAGGATATCTAACTACTAAAAACATTATCACGCTAATATGTAATTGTTTAAATATGCACTGAAGGACGAACGGAAGAGTACACGGACGACAGACAATGCGCCATGGCATAAGTTCCTCTGGCCTTTAGCTTATAGCGCTAAAAATAAAACGGCTGCTTTATTAAAATATGCAAAGTGTGTTCATAAATAAGAAGAATAGTTTGTTATTTATAAATAAGTAGAATCAGTAATTAAGAATCTAAAAGAGGTTTATTGACAATAATTAACTTTTTTTCCAAATTTTTATCTCTACTTAGTGCAATTGAAACATTCATTATCTGCTATTTAAAAACACATTTTACGATTAATACAAAGCACTACAGGTAATGATTTAAACTAGTCCCATCGATCCGGTTTATATATCAGGTTATTGTTACCACTGACCATATAAGTAAATTAAAGCACTAAAACCACATGTGCTTCTTGTAAATGAGGACAATGTATGTGTGTTTAGACATCGAACGGCTGCTATACAATTGACACCCGCTTTCCTAAAAGAATTAATACCGGTATAAGATTTTAAAAAAATTTTAGTCACACTAAATTTAATATAATTGAAAAACCGTTTTATGTAAGGTATATCTATGGGCAAAAAGTATTTGTTAATAGAATGCGATTCGACATGTACCAATTCACCCAATGACGCTCATTTCAAACTACTAATTACCAAAAGGCAAAATGCAGGTGCAGCACGGTTCGACAAGCTGAGTGGTGCAGGTGCGGCCACTTCACCTGTAATTACACTGCAATTTGGTCACTGTGTGGAAAACTGAAAAAAAGAACAAGAATCTAAACATGTGACACCGTCCTGGAATGACGTCAGACCAGCGTCAGGTGGTTATTGGGATGCTGACCGCTGAATCTAGTGTTAGAGAAGTTGCTCAGCATTTAAACTTTACAGAACTGTCTGAAGGAAGATTTCTCCAAACATGGACATATATGGTTCATTTTCTGTCCACTTTGCAAATAGGGCACGTTTTGTAATCACCCTACAGATTACAACCCGTTTCCACTGCTGTGGCAAGCCACATTAAACCGCTGCACGAGAGGACCGTATTCTAGCGACATCCTTAAGACGTAACAGGTTCTTATCTCGGCAAAAACTCGCTTACAACAAGCTACGTGTGAGTGACCAAACCGTCCAGAAACATCGCCAGCCGCTGGATTTAGAGAGCGTAGACCCTACGTTGGTATCCCACTAACATTACTTTATGGTCAGTTAAGAGTGGAATTGGCAAGGGCAAATTATTTTTCAATCCGGCCACTAGTTTTGGAAAAGAAAAATATTGTAAAATCCTTTATTGCCATGGCACCAGAGCACTGGATCCAGTTCTTTAAACAATCCCGGTACCACACAAGGAGCATTCCCGTAAAAATTGACCTAGCCATTTAGGAGATGTTTCAAGCAAATGTTGGCCGAAGGACGGAAGGACAAAGTGTGCCTATTTTGTTTACTTGGAATTTAACGTCGCTTTAACAGTATTTCAGTCATATCGCGACGTCCAGCTCATTACTGGTGGAGGAAGACTCCAGGGGACCTTTGTACACTATTTCAGGCACAGAGTGCACCCGGGTAGAACCACTGACCTAACGCAAGCCAGCTGGAAGGCTTCCTCACTTGAAAAATCCGAAGTGCCCAGATCGGGATTCGAACCCACAGGGGTGAGGGGCTGAGAGATTGCAAGTCAAAAATGCATTTATAACTGTTCGTTGTACATTGTATATTTCTCTATTCGGGGATCAGTTCCAGTTAACGTGATATTTATCACGTGGTTTCTATAAATGGAGAGTTTAAAGTTCAAACTCATGCTTTTAGTGCACGAGTGGTAATACCGGTCTATATATTTCGAATTGTCATTCGAGGTTTGGCATCACACAAGCAACAACTTACTGATTATGTTTCAGTATTATTCTTGACGAGCGGCGTGGTCAATATTTTTTTCTACAACTTAAACATTTCGTCTTATTGAGCAAGCTACGGTTAGGGATGAATGTGGTACGTCGCAATCAGGCGGTCGGTTTACAGCAGGGCAAGAGTCCACTAATGTGACGTCGCACGTGTAAGTTAGGCCCGCAGGGGACTTTGACTTTAATTCGCAATTTGAAACATTCCAATTATTTCGGGGTTATCTGGATACTCAAATGAAAACGTTGAGGCAGGATTTACAGACAGATAGAGAATTAATGGTATCAGCAGTCAACGCTGAACCGAAAAAGAGAACAATTACAATTTTTAATTTTGAAGGTAAAAAGAAAAACTATTACTTCAACCGTGTGCTTCTTGATGACCTTGACCAGCTTGAGTAGATAGTTCGGAGAGATTGCGAGAAGGCGTTAGTGTCCGGACTTAATGACAAAATTAAGAATAGAAATAAGTTAAAAGTGCCGACTCGTTCCTTGCGGGTTTAGCTACTGTGAACAAGTATTGTTTTAACGAATTGGCAACCGACAGTGGCGATAAAAATAAATTTCGAAGCGCGGAGAATCGACGATCAAAAAACTCAACCTGTCTAGGTCTGACCGATCAAAGATTCTATGGAGGCGGTTATAGGCAATATCGCTAAACTGATGACCACATATATCTACATGTACATTGAGACCAGAAATTCGTGGGATTCAGTTCTCATATGAGTCAGATGACCAACGTATAGAAGAATTTTTTAAAAAAATTTTGCAAAACAACATCAGGCGTTTGAATCTGAAACGTTTACTAGATTACTCTATTCTACAGATTCAGACGCCAGTAACGATTATGGTTCCGGTTAAGGATTCTGTTTTTCACAGAAATTGGTCTGTCTATGAATCTTCTAAGAGTTCGATTTACAGAGAAATAAAAGGGGTATCTTTGGTTTTAAACGTTTACAAAGGTCGTTTACGGAACAAATCCGTTAAATGTTTTTCCGATTCTCAGAATTGTGTAACAATTGTTTTATCGGGTAGCATGAAGTCTGATTCTCAAGCAGAGTCTCTCAATATATACAAGATTTGCGTATACACTAAAATCAGACTTGATATTTCTTTGTTGCCTAGGGGAGAAAATTGCACTTCTGGTAATATTTCAAAATATTTTGACAGATGACAGTTTCTTCTGATTTTTTCAATTTTATAGATTGCATGTGGGGTCCTCACACAGTAGACCGATTTGCTAATGATCAGAATACGAATTTACTAGTTGTCAGTTTAAATTTCTGGTGTAAGAATACTTCGGCAGTGATTTTTTTTCTCAAGATTGGAGGGGAAATAATAATTGGTTGGTTCCCCCAATTCGTTTAGTAACCAAAGTCATTATACGTCTTCTTCAATGTAAAGCTCAGGGCACTTTGATGTTCCTCACTGGCCTTTTCTATTTGATCATTATTTTAAGTGTACGAAATTCATTGAGGATATTTTGTAAAATTACTCCTAATCAAGATGCAATAGGAAAATCCTTATTTGGTTCATATAAGTTAAGTAGTAGGATACTTGCTATAAAACTTCGAGGTTAATGTTCGAACCCTTTAGAGGTGTTTCTAGCAAGAAAATGTCTTGAGCAAATTGCTTACTTAGCAGACAAAGGGAGGCAACTCTTTATTACTGCTGTTAGTGATTATCTCCCTTAATAGGATCGCACATATTTGCACATAGAGCTTGTAGCATTACAGCGTTTAGATTGAGGAAATTGAACAAAATTGAAGTTTTTTTCAGACGACGTGTTTATCAAATGCCGAGGACCGAAAGCTGATGGACATTGTGGCACTGGGTTTAAGGCCCGAAATCCAATGGGCGTTTCTTGATATTGTACATGGAAATCAAAGACCCAGAGAAAAGAAACGCACCATCGACAAAAAGTCTGATGGGTCCTTCTCTGACAATGTTAGATTGTGCATAATTGAGCTTGCATGCCTTGAAACTGCAGTGAAAAAGGTATCCCCTATCATTCAGACAGTAGCAGCAAATATATATATAATTGTAAATTGTCTAAAAAAAGACCAGCCCAACGGTACAGCAGTACAGAGTATTGTAGATGAAGGACATTTCTTGGCAAAAACCTTCATATCCCACAAAATACAAGAGTCAGAAAATTGGGGAATCAATCGAAATGTAACTTCAAGGAAAAAAGAAGATTGTAGATACATCTGTTACATTAGAAAACGGAGATGCCATCAGTCTTGGATTTAATACAGTGGCACGTTACAGCAATTACCATCAACAATATTACAAAATGGTATATTTCAGAACTTTCAGATTTGCATGGGAAAACCAACTCGGAATCCAAAGAAAGCAAATTACATTGTGGAATCCTTAGGT
Source organism: Nuttallia obscurata (assembly GCA_032358795.1). NCBI lineage: Eukaryota > Metazoa > Mollusca > Bivalvia > Cardiida > Psammobiidae > Nuttallia > Nuttallia obscurata. The sequence continues at coordinate 7,855 of JAULCC010099842.1, forward strand.
AAACTTGCTTTTTCTATGAGCGACAGTGCAAGCAATGGAAAACTGGCAGGCAAATTATTAGATTAGTGGCGTGATTATATCCTTAAAGACTGTGAAGAGAATGAAAAGAAATATGTACATCACTTTCATTGTATGGCTCATGTACTTTTAGGATTTCACAAATATGCATGTGATGATATAAAAGTTGTTACGTAACAAGTGGCAGAAGAAAACTCTTGGCAGGGATGCACTACCCGTTTTCAAATGTTGGAGCAGAAAAGGAACAGTATTGCAATAGGTTGTTCGCACAACATCAGAAACATTTGGACCAGTTGGAGACCATTTAGGGTTACAGGATAGATGGGAGGCATTCTGTTCCAGTTATGGCCTGAAATTAGTGATTGGAAACTACAGAGACAACCGTTTTAACGCCATTTTCAAACTTCAGCAGAGTATATGTCCACATGGAGGACTTCTTGAAGGTCATACAGACTGTTGAGCAGCTAAACTTGAAATTAAAAGCTGTACAAGCAGACCTAAAGTATTCAAGCATCCACTCTTTGCTGTAGTGTTTTGGACTTGTGTTCCTCAAACAGACTGGCCCATACTGGAACCTTGTTACATCTGGAGAGATAAGCAATGTGGAGCTGTATCCACACATAATAAAGCTTAAGTCATTTCTGCAAGACTACACAACTGATCCAGCACTGATGCTCAACACAGAGAGTCACTAGAGTCCTGTTGATAATCTTGAAATATTTTGTCTACCTGGACGTCAACTTTTTGAAACAAAACTATTCTGTTTACAAGAAAGTAGTCGGGACTTTCTGTTCACTGCTATTCAAGCAGTGCCATGTGCATTGGTCAGAACATTTGACAACCAACTGACAGATTTGCTTCCAAGCGGTAAAAACAGCCAGATACCAGACAAGGAGGACATGCATCGCACCAGTTTGCCCATGTCACCAACTTGAAGTGTAAGCACCGCTTGGTATCTTGATATCAGTCAGAAAAGACGCCCAAATGCCAGCATGCATCACCATTCCTCTGTGCAGCTTCTTAAGAGGAATTGCAAGCCTCTTTTTCAGTGGCTTACAAATCTTGATTCCAACAACAGATCACTTCTTCTCTAATCTGCCAAAAAAGGAGGGCGATAATTGCGTGAAACATATATGAGAAATGAAAATGGTGTTCTTCTGGAGATAAGTGATAAAATGAACAAAGAAACTGAGCAGCCTTTAAAATCGAAGAAAGACTAAACAAATCTGTGAAATTGATAATGACGATAAAGTAGAGAGGGAGAAAATAGATTTGGCCACCAGAATACCACAATTGGATACATTTAAACTTCATGTTTATGTTGTTGTGGCTTACCAACAAGTGGTATCATGGATGTGTGGTTCATTCCGAATTCAATGACATGGTTACAGCCAACTTCATGACACCATGTAGAAAACCCGGCATCTACATGTGGCCCTCAAGGGAAGATAAACAATGAGTTTCAAGAAATTTGTTATCCATAAAGGATTAGTGCCAGAATGTGTGAACAATGGCAGGCAGTGTTGTTTTCAACATTTAGTGACATTGACAAACTTTACCTGAATAACAAATCTGTTCGAGACTGAAACATTTAATCCATATTTGTGAAAGTAAACCTTATACTGACATAGTATGATTTTGAAATGTCATTTTTGTTCCAGATAAAAGACAGAGTTATGTGGGATGTAATTGTAAAGCTTATGCATAAAAAACATACTGATTTAATTAGTAAGTTTAATGAAGAATTAAGAATTGGTAAAAACTTGTTATTGAAATATTGTTTGGCTAGTTTGATTGCAAAATTATAAAAAAAGTGGAAATTTGTTATTGATTATGTTTATTTTCCCAATGTATACGATTACCAAATTTCATGAAGCTGGTTTAAATAACAAAAATGTTACAGCAGTTTTTCTTAAAAACATACTTTTCGGTTCCGTCTTTTCAACTCATTTCAGGCCATATAGGGCGCGAAAATTCTGAAAATCGACCAATGTTTCACAACTTTAAATTGCTGCAACTTTTTTGTTATTCAAGGTATCTTCAAAATTTAAACTGTTTTGTAATGAACTTCCTACTAAGCATTAATGTTTTTCATTGCCTTAGCAACAATATTTTAGCTGGGGTTGCTTAACTATTTATTTATATCTATATTGTTTATGGTTGTTTTTATTTTACTTTTTTAATATTCATCTGCATAAATAGCCATAAGTGATATATACGAGGTAATAATGAATTAAAAATAATTATCTACCTTGCAAAATCACCTGTCTAGAAAACAATAATCCGAAATTATTTAATATAAAGTCTGTTAAAGTCAAAATGAAATACTTATAAAAAAGCAAAATCATTCATTAAACTGTTTGCTGTTCAGAATTGATATCAGATCACTATGTTCAAAGTGGTACCGATTACCAAATAATTAATTGTTAATTTAAAGTGTGTGCCTCACAAATCACAAACAAATTTCAATTTCAATTAAATTTTCTTTATTTTTCTCAGTTCATATAAAATGAATACACGAGGTTTTGTTTATTTATAATATTCTGGCTCTAAGTATAGTAAATGCAAAACATTATTACAGTTGTGTTTTTAACAAGATTACATAACAAAACACAAAGTACAAATAAAGGAAAAGTTACACTGAAGGCCTTATATTTAGACAACACTTGTAGATTAGATTTTGATACAGTTCTGATAGTACGAGTACAGCCTATCTTTCGTTTACTCTCTCTATCTGTATCTCTGTCACTCTATATGTCTCTCTTCGTCTCTCTTACTCTCTTCTCGCTGATGTGATTAACATATATATTCTTTTTTTAGACTCCGGTAATGAAGAGTAAATAGATCAATACATGCATATCAAGAATATAGAATACACAAAATATACTTATACAAGAGCGAGACAGAGAGTGAGTAAACACAACTCAAAAGACAAACAATGACATAAACAAACACGATTAAACATTACTTATTGACTATTCAAAACAGAATACTCATGCTTTACAGGGAATCCAATTATATAATTTTACATGTAATTACACCATTCTACATTAGAGTACCGATGCAGATGAAAGCTTTAAATTTGTTGCATAATGCACAATCTTCTTATATTTTTCATGTTTTATATGAAAAATTACTGTTTATGCAATACATGTATCCCTTATGTAATAAACAATCGGTATGAATGCAACAACATTGCATATGTTGATTAATTTATGAATTAAGATAATGAACTACACAGTACCAAAACACACACACACACATACACACACATGATATATCTACATATAGATGTATATAACATTAACAGACATTTTGATTATGTTAACAATACTTTGTTATATCAGCTCTCACACTTTAAAGGCGTTGTGAATATATCAACGGGTATTAATATCATTAATCAGAAACCAAATGAAATAAAATGAAACCAAAAAGAAATATTATGTCCTCTTATCAACTGGTATTAATATAATAAATAAGAAATGTTCTTTCGTGTTATCAACGGGGAATAATGTAATAGATCAGAAATATTCTGTCTTTTTATTAACGGGAATCAATATCATAATTCAGAAATGTACTGCGGTGTTATTAACGGGGCATGAGGTTATAAATCAGAAATAATATGTCGTCTTATTAGCGGGCATTAATGTCATTAATCAGAAATGTATTGTTGTCTATCCATGTTGGATTTATGTATTAAGTCAGTAATGTAATGTTATATCGTGTATTCCACGAGGTTAATTTTATAAATCAGAAATGTACTGTCGTCTTATCAATGTCATAAGTTAAATATTTTTGTCGTGCTTTGAACGTCGAATTATGTTAAAGATTAGATTATAATTGTGGTATAATGAACGGTGAATAATGTTAAGAATTAGATATTATTGTTGTGTTATGAACGTGAATTAATAATCATACACATTTTAATGTTTCTGGACATTTTTATTTCAATAAACAGCATTGAGAAAAAGTTAATCTACAACAAGATCCATGCAATTTCAGATCAAGAACGAAGGGATACACGGAAAGCAATACTACTTAACAGATAGAACATAGTGTTGAGGGCGCTATGCAAATATGTGGAGGTCCATATCTTACTTCAGATCTGACTGACCAGTCCATATATTTGCATGGCGCCCGAAACGTCATGTTCTGTTATAGTATATCGAATATTAGACAAGCAAATTTTATTTAGAATTCTCTCACACACAACATTTTTTTATTTTTTTTTATCCGCGTAAAGGAGCATTCGTCACAACTCGGCCTATCCCGTAACATTCCGTAACTCCATTATAGAAACAGGCCACTCGGCACTCCTCGGTCGATTCCGGTATTAATAGTGACCGGTCACTATCGAAATCCGCGAGCACTGTAGAAAATAAACGCCCGGAGCACGTCACATACTGTAAGGAGGAAACTGTGTAAGTAAAGTATATTATGCGTTTATATACACTGTACGCCTCCATCGACAGAATAGCCCTACGACAAACCCACAGCCATCCTGAAACAGAAAACAGAAAAATACTTTATCTTTAATGAATCGAATGAATTTGTAACTTCTGGATATGTTATTTTGAAAAACAACTTAAAATAATAATAAAGGCTTTATCTAAAGAGGACACTCATTTGACATTATTTTGGTTCAATTTTATCTCATTTAAAGGAAGTTTGTTTGCACATCCAACTCGCTCACAGTGATCTGATCAACGTGATATTTGAACTCTTACATCCATTCCTTAACCTTTGGCCTGCTAAGGGCGACCGTGATATGATTTGCAAACAGCTTGGATCCAGATTAGACGCCGGTAACTCAGCGTCTAATCCGGATCCAAGCTGTTTGACACTCGGCAAATTGGTTCATCCAAATATTGGGCGATTCTGATAAATTTTAAAATCTAGGCAGACGACATTTTAAGCAGACGACATAAAAGCAGCGAACAGAATGGACACATTATTTTCAGATTTAGACTTAAGGTCTCGTGCCATTTTAATGTATAGATATTTAAAGTAAAACTAACTGATGACATTTACTGTCCTAAATCCATACCAATTGAAGTGTTCTACTTTTTTTTATTTGGCGAAATTCAGTTGTTTCGTCCCTTTTTTGTCAAACTTTCAGTCCTCCAAATTTTATTGTGTTACCACAAGTAATTACAACCTAAATCATTCGAACTGGCGCATGCACAAAGCGATACCTGATGGTGGAGATGTTTCTATTTTCGTTTTTACGATAACTGCAAACGCCATTAATCTATTAAAGTCACATTTTATAACAACTGGAAAAGCGGTAATATTTCAATTAAGTGTCACACTCTCGAATAAAACAAGATTTTCGAAGAGGTACGGGACCTTTACAGGTCCCACACAGTTCATTCTATTTCTGCGATATTCCAGTTAATTGTCACAAATTTGACTTTCGTAGAAATATTGTGTTTAAAATTATCGCAGAAACGAAAGAAAAAAAAAGGTTATAAGGTTATATAAAAATTCACGCAGGCTCCAATTCGATTTGATTAATGTCGTAATGACTTGGGGTAACATAATAAAACTAGGATGACTGAACATTTGACAAATAAAGCGATCAAACAATCGAATTTTACCAAATAATTAAAATTCAGGATACTTCAAATGATGTAGAAATAGACCGGTTAATGTCATCAATTTGTTTTTACATTAAAAATATTGACTTTGAAACGGCACAAGACTTTTAAACAAACTGTTTTTCCATCCACTGTATGATTAACGGCCATTAAACGGGGATTTTGTCCTGACTAGCCATCACTAACTACACGAATAACCTGTTAGTTTGTTAAGCAAGTCTCTCTCTCTCTTTATCTCTCCCTCTTCCTCTCCGTTTTCTTTCTCTCTTCTTCTTTCTCTGTCTCTCTCTCTTTATTCTTTTATTTATCTCTCTTTCATTTTTCGTAATCTCGTTTAAATTTGAAAAAAATGTATGTATAGAAATAATGTTTGTTTTCAGGAGCCATTGCTATTAAATGACATTTATGTTATAACATGTAGGGGGAGGGCCGAATCTAAAGTTGTGAGAACTTGTGGTCCAACCCCATTTCTGCAAATTTCTGGAAATAAAATATGCTTAAACTAAACTATTAACGGCCATCCATGTCACAACAAAGTGGTTAGTTAGACCTGCATCAGCTGCGACCCGAGGATAACCGCATGACAGCCATTACTCTAGAGTTGTTACCAACAATTCATTTGTTGAGATCAACAATGGAATTAGAAATATCTTCAAATCAAATGCGGATATGTTTGAACTTGTTATATAGTTGTTGATATCAACAATTCAATTGT
>JAULCC010099953.1:23589-36558 GCA_032358795.1 Nuttallia obscurata
TAAACGTCTTTTACAAAAAAAGTGCTGTTGATCTAAATGTGCCGATGGAAAGTGTTGTTGATGTAAATGTGCCGATGAGAAGATATCTTTACCATATCTTACAAGCATCTCCGGACGAGGGAGACTAACAATATTTTCACTGCAAAGGTCACTTTACCGGGTTAAATCCTTGTTACCGAAAATTGTGCCAGGCTTGTAAGCTCGAATAGAATGGCGAGCAAAGGCACCTATGTAATATCGTCACTTTTTACTTTGTATCTATATTTATATGTATATCTTCATAAATCAACTGTTAGTGTCTTCTTTTAGGTATGTGAAAAGTGAAGACCCAGTACGCGGTATCTGATATCTAGTGAAAGAAGTTGTACGATTATATGCCTTTTTGCATGGCTTCTCTGAAAGGAAGATTGGTGCACCAAGGACGGCCATACATCAGGCGACACATGTCTATGAAAGATTTCGCTTTAACATGATGGTTTGAGTGATAATGATTTCCTCGATTGTAACTGAAGTGTCGTGTATGTCGGCTACTTGATATGCTTTTGTATTTTCATAATTATGGAACATATTAAAGAAATTACTTAAAGCCTTGACAAAAGCCAAATAAACGACTAGATATATTGGTATCCAGTGTATATTTTTGCGTGCAATGTATATATCTTTTATGATCTTTTCTTGTAACACATGTTTGTAATCTAAAACCACTTATCTTATATATCACGTGATGTCACACAGTTTGTTGACACCGAACACATAAGAGACAGAATGTAACAGAAAAAACAAATGAAAGAAACATGAACAATTAAAAAGAAAAGAAAAATATTTGGATGTCTATGTTAAAGACTTAATGCGTTATACATATAGATACAACTCAAACTACGTGGATAACAAAAAGAATGAGTAAGAGAGATGGCGAGTAAAACGAAGACAGATAGAGAAACACAGTTATATAAAAGATAACTTAAGTAAGAGATAGAAAGAGACCAAACTATATGAAAGATAGAAAACTGAGAGAATCAGATAAATAAACTAAAGGCTAAACGCACAAATATAAACTTATGTGTAATATAAAGAAAGAAAGTGGGAGAGAGAGAGAGAGAGAGAGAGAGAGACTTATACCAGGTTGTGGGATAGAGAATGCATACTGTATTGTTACCTTCCGACTCTTGTATGAGACCAGTATTTGGCTTATCACTCGTCTCCTTTTCTCGCAAACTCTCGTTGTTGTGCTCTTCGACTGTCGTCTGCTTGTCTTTAAAGGCACTTGTCGTTGTCTGAAACAAATGGAACGTGTCATTAACAGAACAGTCTCGTTTGTCTACGTGATCAGATATTGTCTGGGACTAGAACGTCTAAAGGGATATCTATCACCCGTCTGACAAAGGAAACTGGAGGACCCTTTCACGCCTTTCATACTGCTGTGTGAAACTCGCTTACATTTGATAATGCTACAAAGAAAATCACGGATGGTTTTCAGCTCAACGTTTATAATCTTAAAGTCGAATTCCCACAGTTTGTGTTGTCCAACAGAATCTTAAACAACGACTTTTCTGAATTTATGATAAATTGCTATCCCATAAAATTAAACTTATAACGACAATCAGTTGGAAGATAGTTTCGCGAAACAAAAGTTATGTGATAAATGAACAATTTAAAACACTCAATATTAAATTATATAAAGTACAGTCGTCATATTCGAATTCAACAATCTAGATTCTTGGAAGCTGTTATCGATTCTCCCTACAAGTATTAACTCATTGTCTTCTTGTTTCTCACGAAACACTTATGTGACCTTACAGTTTAAAGCAATTTTAAACTGGTTCATTGTAGATGAAAGTCCCTTGAGTTTGCTTAGTGGTTAATGTTTATAGGTTTTTAATTGAAACTTCATACATCACTTAACCGGTTTACATTACTTGAAGTGTTTCTCGGGTACGCCTTCACAGAACTGTATCCAAGTTTTGTCAAGTTTTCAACAAACAAGTCCCGTATTTTTCAAACAGAATTACTTTAATTACTTCAATATTTTCCATTGGATTTTTTTCTCTTACAAACCTTTTTCCAAGTTCGGGACGGGATATGTACATTCGGCGACAAAATATTTGAATAAGGAGGGTATAGTGTATGCATATTGTTGTTGAATGGAGCCTTTTTGCACAACGGAATAACAATGCTGGCATAATCTGCATGACTACCATGATATCGGTATTATCTCATTTATCTAGACGATAATACCTTTTATCAATGGCTATTACAAGATCTTTATATCAAAACCTGGATGCGGACTTGATATTGTTACACCGGTATTTTGTGTGTATTGTAAATGTTGTTTATCTGGCGGGATGTCTGCATTTGATGCTTTAGTTTTCCTTTAAGGCCGTTCTCATATAAATAGTTATGGTTACGTAATAATTGGACATTTTATAATTAATCACAGACAGGCGTATGACCTTGACTCTATGGCATTAACAACTGTTGGCGTCACGGGCTTAGACGAAAGGTCGTGTGTGTTATTTTTGTGTTTTTCTTTCTGGCTGTTTTTTTATAACTTTAAAAGAAAAAGTTCAAAAGAACTTAATTAACTTAAGTAAAATTAACTTTATGAAATTTATTCCCATAAAAATGGCTCAATACTTCAATACTTATGAAAACTTACGTAGAAAAGAAGGCGTTTCTAAAACAGACATTATCATTACAAAATGTTATTATAATATGGCAGACTCTGCTTATCTATCTAGATTTAAATACATTAAACACGTGAGGAAGGTGGGGGTATGCAGCGTGAGTAACTGTGTCCTATTGGTACTCCTGTATATTGTTCTTTCTTTTTTTCGAACATATATTAAACTTATTGGACTTTGTTTCGTTTGTACTTTTTTTAAGTAAATGTAAGTGTAATTAAATGTTTATTTTTAATTTTTATAGAGTAGGATTGTATATGAACAAGGTCTATAAGAATTATACAAACCTGACTTAAAATGTAAAATTGATAGTTGTGAATAAGTAATGTGTATATAGATGTATGTGTTGTTTTTATGAACCAGGGATTGATTATAATCGCTCTATCTATCCCTACCTCGCATTGTCTTCTCGGGCAAGATACTTCACTTGCATTACGCAGTGCTGGGTATACACATAAAACAGACAGCAACTAGAATAAGTTCGATGCAAACTGTCTTCGTTTGGACTTAAAACATAGCTACTCGACTACTAAAATGACATGAGAATTTCAAACTTGGAATATTCAAGAGACCACTGTGGCAAATTGACTAGGAGAGCAATGTAAGGATGTACGGACGATATGAAACTGCGAATTCATACAAAAAGAGGAAACATTTACGTCAAACTACGTCGTTATGAGGGTTATTGAGAATGATCGTGGTATTGATTGGAACATTTGGAGACACGTGTCTTGGAGTGTTAACAAAGAAAATGACACAACATGGCGCATCACGCCGTGGACAATTAAGCCGTCATCGCCGGGAGGAGAATGGTCAGGTCGTCGGCAATGAAATGCTCTAGTTTCTTACTACAACAACAGCGACCAATTAATGACAAACATTATAGGATGTACAGCTTGCCTGCCTATAAAACTAACTATTAGACTACTATGGTACAACATGAGATAACCTAGAATAGAAGGAAAATGATTTAGAGGCTTTCAATATATCTAAGCAACACAACGTTAGATGACATCTCGACTAACTATGAATAATGTATCGAAGGATATTTAAGTAAATATGAAGTTTAATCACGGGGAAAATTTTATAAGTTGTTTTGTTGAGGATACATTGCTTTAACTGTTCGACAATCGGAAATAAAAGCCAGTTCATTATCAAAGTCAAACCCTTAGACATTTCGACTTGAGCAACACAAAACTCTCTATGCATAAATACACATAGTTAACAAAAATATTAGAAATTGTCGTGTAGAACTTGGACAGTGTTTCAAGATCAATTTCACACGAGGAGCCTTTAATGATAACCGCTGTTCCTAGCCCAATCTTTCATCGTCAGACGATGAGCATAATTTGTCATGATTACAAAATTGTTAAATTATCGCACGGTTTAAATAACTATCTCTGTCACAGTAAATGGGGTCCCGTCAGAATCATTAAATGGGGTTAAGTCAAATACAATTAGCTGGTTACTTCTTCGATGGGCGGTTGTATTTAAGACGAAGAGATAACGATACATTATGGAGCCTTGCAATAAATATATATATATAGATATAAGTATTCACGAACCGCTCTTAAGAAGATTCATCTAAAGGAGGCAGTATTCAACTTACATCGTTCATCTGCGTAGTGGTAATCAACAAATATACTCTCACTGAAGATATATACCCCCAGTTGGTCGTATATTAAACTTTGTTTTTAAAAACAAAGATATTTACTATTATTGTTTTCAAAAAGCGTACTTGTGTTAAAGTCTCAAGGTGCAACTCAGAATGGCTAGTGCACCGAATAACTTATGTCTTCATGCCAACAAGAAGTAAAAAGAGACTGTGTAAAACAGTTTTATAAATGAGAGAACTTTTTGAAATACGACTATATACTCTTGAACATTTAACATCTCAGAGTTAATTCAACTTGTAAATGTTAATGGATGGTGTACTCTATAGCTCATGTCTTAATGTTAACAGGAAATTGAAATAGAATTTTTAATACAGCTTTTATTAATTAAAATACTTTTTTTTTTAAATACGACCATATACTCTTGAAACTTTAACTTCTCACAGTTTATTCGAATTGTATTCAACAAGAGTACGCGTGTATTCAATGTATTTTTATGCTGATGGTTCAACTATTTGTACCGACAGTGCTTAATGCAGCTATTGTGTAAAAAACCAGGACGAATCTAATAAAATTTTATATAATGTGAAAACGAATTTGATATTCTTTTTATCACATGAAAATACATCAAGAGGTTAATAAGATTTTTCTTATTGGTTTCAACAAAACTGATAATCCAGTTAAGTATATGACGTCATATTTCGTCTTACATTCTACTCTGATTTGTGACGTCATCGGTTCTTATATGTAACCTGTTGTTTGTATAAGAAAATATGTGATGATTATATTATACCGGAAATAAGCAACGTCATGTGATAAATTGCTTTTCTTTACGCTGTTGCATAATAAGGCGTTTTACTAACTAGTTTTATAATAGTTGTACATATTTTATTTGCGTGTCAGACAACTTAAGTCAAAGTTTGGCTAGTATGTTAGTTTTGACAACAATGAAAAGTTTTATGTTGGTAAAAACTACTTGTGGAGGTATCTTTAGTTTAGTTAGACTTTTTGTAAGGAGATCCCCCTTAACATGAGTGTTTGATTAAATACATTTTTATAATGATTTATTTTCGAACATAAGTGTGTGTTCGGCCGATGAAAATCTAGGGATATATTTTTAATAAAGACCATTGAGAGAGTTTTATAAGATACAATTACAAAGTTAGGATTGGAAATGTGAGTAGAGAAGAATTCGGTAAGCTTTAAAATGACTGTTTAATTGCAATTTTGCCGGAACTGATGGAAAATTCCAGTTGCCAATTAGTGTAGTTTTGATTGCTACATTGACAAGTATTCTTATCCTAGCACGGACTAATCAGTCAGTCAGCTGGGGTTTTTATTATTTATTTTTTTTATTTTTATTATTTTTGATAATGTGGTTAATTTTCATTCTGTTGAAAAGTGTTCGGTTTTCTGTATTTCTGAAGTTCTGTTATTCTGCTCTTGTTTATATATTAGTTTCTCTTTATATATTAGTTTCACTTGACCTATAAAAAATGGAAATTTGAAGTGATATAAACGAACTTGAATGCAGATGTTAACATCAAACTATTTTCATCATTCTGGGGGATTTCTGATTGAAGTAAGTTGAAATTGCAATATTTGTAATGCAATAGACCAAGCAACAAAATTCAATTGCATTCTGCATACCTCTATGTAGTGTTATTTTTATAATACATCCCCTTGTGATAAAATTCAAAGAAAACTATGAATCGTTAAAATAATTTTGGATATGCACTAATTGTTAATTACAGAACATCAATGCCATATATACCACAGCAGATTAATGAAAAAAAGTTCTCAAAGATGTTTCCACCCTATTTGTAACTCTATAGGGTGGTATCGATAAATCCTATACCAATAAGGAACTTTAAGTACATGTTGTCAACACATTGTATAGCATAGACTATTTCTATCTTTATCTCGAATAAAGCTGTTGAAAGAAGAAGTACAACAAAATTTATTACTAGTACTGTTTAAATCACGTTAAATAATTATGTAACATCAAAACCATATTTTACCCTAAAACAAACGCACGTTTATATTGAGAAAAACATACGAAAGAGTAATTTCACCTTTTGTAGGTTCTAATCTATCAAAGAACAATGGCTGTACTGACAATATAGTTTAGTGCTCAAAGGTAGATCAATTTAAAGACGACGTTTGGCATCAATGACACTCAGAACACCGTGTGTTTTTTGTGGTTGATTATGTTTTCCTTGAGATAAATATACAAGAAGCAAAGGGTTCAACCAGAAGTGGGTGTTATGGCTCAGTAAACAATATCCAAGTTAAAAATAACAAAATCACCATACACTGTAGTTTGTACACAATTTCAATGAAATCGGCAGCACATTTTTATAATTCAGTTTGTGCTGCGGTTTACGTTTCAATTAGTGTGTTTTTTTGTCTTAACTGGTAACTCTCACAAACTCTCGCAATTCTGAAAAAAAATTAAAACCCAAATCCACAGACTATATTGTTTGTATGTTTATTTGATTTCATTTTCTATTATCTAGGGATAATGGACGTCCTAGAGAGGGGGGAGCTTTACAGAGAACCTTTCTGTATAACTGTCTGGTTCTTTTATGTGCCCAGTGTATAGCACTGATATACGTGGGGCTGAACCCCGGTCGGTCACTTTATCCTGGCACCAAAAGCTAGTCGTATTGCTCACCCCAAATCCTTAGCGACATGGAGAGAAAGCCATTACTACCGATGTCTAATTCTTTCGTTTGACGCGGCCGGGGATCGGTCCACGACCTCCCGCATAGGAAGCGGACGCTTCACCACTTAGCTAAATAGAAGTTATCAGACTATATTAAATAAAACAATTTTAGTCCTATGAAAAGTTATGGCCTATAAAAAACATTTACTCAAACATTTAAATTCCGAATTTCTAAAATTTTGATTTCATCGTCATTATTTACAAAATACACCAACACACATCACAAACTCTGAAGTCCGATCGATTCCTTTCACAGGAAACCATACTAACTGCATAAACAAACAGACGGGTTCTTACCCTAAAACTTAATACTGATGATTATACCATTATACTTACATCTTCAGTAGCTGGTTGTGATTGGCTGATTGTGTGAAAGGAAGTTTCCGTAGCAGTATCCGGTCGTTGATCATTGGACTGTGTCGACATGTCCAGACGACATTCGTTCTCCTTTGTTTTCCTCGGTTAATAAGTTGCTGAAAGTATCCATAGATAAGCATATTATTTTATCAAATGACCCGCCTTGTATACTATTCAATATACCCATGTCATATTTTGTAATAGTACACGTGTTACCTATCACAAACCGAACTTCTAAGTACTACAGTATACTGAAATAAATTGGGACAACAATTTTCCATTGTTTGTTTGTCATGTGATAAAAAGAATCTTGCACTCGTTTTTATTTAATATAAAAATTTCTTCAACTCGTATCGGAAACTGTTATTAAGCTCGCTACGGCTCGCTTATTAAAGTTTCCTTATACTCGTTGAAGAAATGTTTATATTAAATAAAAACTCATGTAAGATCCTATATATAGATATCATCTGCGCGGGTGGTTTGCCATACTTGTTTATAAGATGCATTAATAATGTTCTCGTCACCAAGTGTGTATACTCTTGTTAAAACTAGTTTATGCTATATTTACAGCTAGTATAATATGCTCTTGTTAAAACCAGTACAGCTAGTATAATATGCTCTTGTTAAAACCAGCACACGTCTTTTTAGAAATAATCGACTCCTCTTGGTGAAACCAATGCGTACTCTTGTTGAAACGATAGTTTGTTCTAGTTGAAACTTTTCCTACTCTTGTTGCTTTTTTGAACGATATATGAACTTTCTATCACAATCTGCAAAATTGCGTCAAGGTTTTTTTAATGATACATGCAACTAGAAACCCATTACTTGTTTCAGAAGACGTGCTTATTCGGAAATCACTGATAGTATTTCAGTTCATGAAGGTAGCCTCGGCCATGCGTTCTTATTAGCTTCCCTAGTGTGAAAATGTCACACGCATCGGGCCACACTTGTTGGGGGCACGCGGAGAAATATATTAAGTGTCATTCTCAGTCCATTAAAACCAAATGTCTGTACACAGTCAATGAAGTAGTAATGCATAGACGATGAACTGTATGAGATTTAGCCAATTATACAAAAACGGAATTGAGTTGTATGGTGTCATAGGATTACAAATCTATATGATCGAAAATACGGGTTGAAGTGGCTCTCCACGAAACCCTCGCTTATTTAAAATAAAACAAACAGAAAATGGTAAATGGTAAAGACCACATTATATTACAAAACCACGGTTTCGACGGCTTCAAATTAATTGATGTTGCTCTCCACTTAGTTTTCGACGACAACACAACAGCAACACTTCACTTTAAATTTAAATAGTACAGTGTCAAACAATGTCCTGTTTATCGGGTATGTTTTAAAACACGAATGTATACACCTGTCATAATCAAATCATGACAGATGTACAATTTGTTTGAGAATGTTTTGCTCAATTATCCTATCTCCGGTTTAAAGTAGTTCAATTTTAGGTTTGAAACTCATTTTAACTGCTCATAAGACTCTCTCTTGATTTGACCTTTTGTTTTATAGTACGTGACTCACAGCTATGTTCCATGTGTCTCAAGACAACCAACATCCTACATTATGTTTCAGCGCGGTCTATAAAAAACAAATAGGCACTGCCACAAGTAAATGAAAGCTTTTCAATGCTAAAGCAATAGAAGGGCACCAGTAATTACCTTGTTGCATTTATGTATCAATGATTATTTGACTTCAGTTCTCAGTATCTAAACAGACCGAATGAATTGTCAAACGTGTAACAAAGATGGTCATATCATACCGTCGCATTATGAAAGGCTAGGTAAACTTTTTTCAAATGTGCAACATCGATGATCACACCGTCCAATTTATGACGGTCACAGTTAAAGAATTAGGTGAAGAGAATTCTAAGTATTTTAAAGGCTGAATTAAAGCAAATACTTTATTATAGTTATGAGAAGCAAATATTCAAAATATACATCGCAAATATTAACTTTCTAATAAGGTGGTGTTCTATAATGTATTAGACGAGGCATGTGGTTAATTAAAACACCTTCCCTCTTTCCCCCCTTCCCCAACCTCAACCCCCATCAAGATCGCTCGCATAACAATGCACCTATTTCATTCAGTTAATTATGGAGAAAATAAGTAAAACAAATGATGTATAAAACGCCAACAGTTTAATTCATAAACTACGACCTTGGACTCATTACTCCCAGAAAAACATTTAAAGCCATTAAAGACCTCCTAAGTTTCAATTTATACCGCTGTCATGTTTACGGGGGGAAATGGTCACATTTCAATGACAAATTGCCTAATCAAAATGAACATACAATAGTTTTGCCGTTCAATTATTTTTGAAAATTGTCTCATTAACATTCTAATTTCCAACAAACATTCTGAAGTCACACATTTTAGAGCAGAATGTTGAACTTTGTGCTGACAGCGGAACACGTTTTGAACGATGGATGAATTCATTGGTGATTTTAGTAAAATAATTTTAGAAAAATGAATCGACTTGCATAAGTTTCGACAACAGATTTAGGCTTTTGTATTTCATTAATTACCAATAAGGGTCTAGCCGAACTTCTTCCTAAAAAAATTGTAGATATCAGAATAAAAATTATAACAATAGCGTCAAAGTTGTCCTGAATAAGTTGAAAAATGTTATATAAACATTGCGTTTTTTAAAGTACGATTATTACTAGACGGACTATTATTATTATTATTATTATTGTTGTTGTTGTTGTTGTTTTTGTTATTGTTGTTGTTGAAACTACTACAAGTAGCAGTGATAAAGTAACATTTCTTATCATTTGAAGTTTTAATAGAAATATTTTAAAGAAATAATCAAAATAGGAATATTTTTTTCTTTAACCATTACCTTAAAGGTTGTATGATTATAAATGTTTTAAAACTATTTATGTCATCTATATCTACATTTCTAAAATAATATTTTAGTCTAGTTTCGTTTATCTTAAATATGTCTTATTTTTCTAATATATATGTATTGGAAAAAATAAAACATATTTAAGATAAACGAAACTAGACTACTAAAATGATGACATATGACTTTGTCGTTTAACCGTTTTGTGGAGCACCAACTACAAAATTGGTCTTCAGTACGAAACGCGTAGTATATTTTGACAAATGCGTAAGAAATGCAACATTGTTCAATCTTGATGCTGGTTTTCTGTAACAGAAAGTTTCTGTCAATGATCCAATTAAGCTCGTATTTTTGACGTCACAGCGCTCGACATTTTATAACAGATGTCTTTTATATAAACTTACGTTCTTTTTAAAGTAATATCACCCAAGTCGATCGTGTATCGATCCGTTCGTTATCTTAAGCACACATAAAAAAAAAACATGCTATGTCCCCAACATTGTCTCTCCAAGCAGACAGGCAAAACATATTTTCCGACATGATCCGTTGACCTTACTAGTAGTGAATGCTGTATGCGTGGGTTCTCCAGTACTGGAAAAGATAATTACTTTCCTGTTGTTCGTAGATACAGGAGTACATTGGAACAATGTTTATTGAGACTGAATTCCTGAATCTCTAAGAACTAAATGTTGGGTGATGGGATCATTATCAACTTTCCCGAATTTACATATATACATGTATAGCCTTTTACTTAAATCCAGGTCTTAGAAAATGCGCCTGAACTGTTAAAAATATGTGACGTAACTACCTACATACTATCTTAAAAAACCACGTCACGTGACTGGTAAGACAACTCCTGAGATATTTCTATAAACACCGTCCCCTGTTATTTGCAACCTAAACCTACCTTCATGTTTAGCTTATATTTAATTGTCCAAAATTAATTTTAATTTTGTGTAAACCTATATTTTATACAGTTATTAACATAACGTAGCATTTGAATTTATATTATAAATTCAGTCTGTTGTTGTGCGAGCCTTGGCGATCATAAGTTACATTTTCCTGGACAAGTTTAATGAATTCAATATGAATTCGATATGAATTTGCAACCCGTCAATTTAAGTTGGCTTATACAGAACTTTTACAAAGCAAAAGTTGTCTCGGCCTGTACCATTGTTCTTACCACGGAAGTGCACATGTATCCGGTACTTGATAGACGTATTTTAACCCCTTCACTGCCTTACCCCGAGATTTAAGACATGTGCAAACAGCTTGGATCCGGATGAGACGCAGAGTAAACGCAGAGTAACTCGGCGTCTCATCCGGATTCAAGCTTTTTGACACTCAGCCAATTGTTTAGCCAAATATTAAGTGAATTTGTTAAGTTAAAAAAAGATGCAGACGAAATATTGCGCATGCGCGGTATTGCTTCCGGCAGGGAAGGGGTTAAACCGGAGTGATTATTTACCGGGCCCAAGGTAACTTTATCTAAAAGTGAAGCAATACAGAAAAAAAACTTAAAATCACTGTAAAACGACAACCGTATTTAAACGCAAACATATCAGCAACGATAAATGCTGGGGAAATGGATATTGTTGACTTAGAGGTCAAGACCATGTTTTTACAGTATGGTACAATAGCTTTATCAAGGCATACCGGAGGATTCAACAAGACCGCGATTAAACGTTCGCGCAACTAAGATTCAAGAGTTAATCGTGATATGTTTAAACAATGACACTACAATCAACCATTTCACCCTTGTATTTCACTGTTTGCCACTCAAGAATGATATATCTGAACAACGATCTTAGTATAATACACGGAAACGACGCCATTGTTGTTGTTGTTTCTTTTAGTTGTTGTTGTCTTGTTTCGTTTAACGCCTTTTTGAAACATTTCACTTTCAAGTTAAGTAACTGGGTTCTTGAGTTGTTTCCCTGCAATTACCAGCAATTCGTAACCTATGTGGGTTTTTCTTTTGATCAGCTGACCTACATGTAATCGTTGTTGCCGGGTTATTTCCAGTGTTTGCCATTATTAGTAGAAACTATTTGTTTTCCCGGCGTTTTTACTTGTACTAACCAGTATCTCCGCCAGTCACCGGAAACAGTGCTAAGGGGTACCAACTTAAAACGTTGATATAATTATCGGTAAATAATCTTCATCAAGGAATAAATCATGGATTTTGGAATCAAAAACCAAGTTCATCTGATTTAATATACAGAACGTATTTGCATTTACATCTGATGTTTACATTTGCAATTTCAGCACTGCTTTATATTATTTAAACTTCAGGGGTTTTTTTATTTTAACAGTGGGAGGTCGTCTGTTAGATAAAAGATAAAAGCATCAAACGAAAACAAACTAACAAAATATTTCATTGACGTGTATCAACATCTATATGCTTCATGTTTTATTTAACTGGTATAAATGTCATTTAATCAAATACGTGACTAAACCCTATTTCCGGTAACTTCTCGCGGTTTACGTCAAAGTCGTCAATGAATGCTGTTCACGTCTTTGAACATAATTTCGCAATATCTGTCTAGCTGAGAGCCATGGGGAAATATCTCATATCATTACGTAGTTGACTAGTTGACCAGTGACAGCAAAAATATTAATAATAGACAATGCGTATGCTTAAGCTAACGGTGCAAAGGATAAACATTGCGTATGATTTAGCTTATGGTGCAAAGGATAAACATTGCGTATGATTTAGCTTATGGT
>JAULCC010099954.1:0-22499 GCA_032358795.1 Nuttallia obscurata
GCGCGCGAAAGAAAGCGAGTAGCCAGAGAACCCACCCACCCACCCCGTACGCCTCGACAAAGAGAGTAGGGGTGTCGACATGGTCAAGGACACACCACGCACACACAAGCGCGCCAAGCACGACAATTCATCCCCCGGCATCACGCCGACGCCCCAGTCAAAGCGCGCCAAGCGGCGCACCCCACCGCGGGGACAAAAAAAACGAAAAAACATCGAATTTTCGATGTTTCGGACACAATGAATGGCCCGGCGTACACTGATTGTTGGAACCGTACAGACGCATCCACGGATCCGTTTTTCGTTGTTTTTTGGTTTTTATTGCTCGTTAACTCAATCCGTCCGGACCGATTACACTTACACGTCGGATTCGTACTCGCCGTACAGTAAACACGGTCTGCGAATGCACGTCCCACACCCGGGCCCTTATCCGTTGCGACGTGCATCGTAATGCGTCACACACGGACAGTTTTGCCCGGTGAGATGGATTGATGTCGATGCTCTTACCGGATAGTCCTTTCCGTTGAGACGGACGACTGTCAACGTCTTTTGCGGATAGTTCTATCCGGTGACACGGACTATAGTCAACGTTTTGTGCGGATAGTTCTATCCGGTGACACGGAATGCAGTCAACGTTTTTGCCGGATAGTTCCGTCCGGTGAGACGGACTATAGTCAACATTTTTTCCGGATAGTTCCGTCCGGTGAGACGGACTACAGTCAACGTTTCTTCCGGATTGTCATTCCCGGAGAGACGGAATATAGTCGATGTTCATCCCGGATAGCCCTCTTCAGTGTGACTGAAGGGAGGGCCCATATCCTAAATGCTATTTTGATTGTCGTATTTGTTTAAAATAACGGGGAGAGATAGGTTTCTTATATACGTATATAATGAAGACGAGGTCGAAGATAGTGCTTTGGAGCACCTCGAAACGTTTTACATAAACCTGTATTAGAAAGGGCTATTAACAACCGCTACACCAACCTAACAAAGTAATGTAAACTAATAGGCCTTCACCAACCACCCAACCCAAAACCCGCCACTTCCACCGCCACCGCCACAGAAACAACCACCTCCACCGCCACATCCGCCGACACCGCCACCGACACCGCCACCGACACCGCCACCGCCGCCGCCGCAGCAATCGCCACCATGAAGATCACCGGCAGGTAGACTGATCTTGGTTGGACGGAACTGGGAAAGAGAGAAATGATCAAAGTTAGCTCGGGGCGACAGCCGTGTGTTGAAGGAAAGAAAAGAAATGGAGGCTCGAGGGGATTGAAAGAGTAGTGAGAGACTTACGCAAAACTAGCGAGCGCTTTGTCAAAAGGCAACATACAGGAAAAACGTAAGAAATGTAGAATGTTAGATTTTGAAAAGAGGAACACCGCAGCGGTAGCGCGCGCGAAACGAACGCAGGGCAGCGCAAGTACTCAACACATGGAAATAGTCGTGGGGGGTGCGGGTGCTGCGGGGGGGGGATGGTGTGATGGTAACCGGAGTGGCGAGGGGTTGGGGTCCGGGGAGTGCTGGCGGAGTGGTGAAGACTGGCTGCCGGGGGGGATGGCTTAAGTATGGCTAGTTGAGTATAATTTGGATATGGTAGATTGGAAAGGCGGGCAGATCTGATTGCTTTACGCGCACGTCCATTCGAATAATACGCTTAGGAAAGATAATGTATGAAAAACGTCACGTGGGTGGGGTCGCGTGGTGTTACCTAACGCACCGTGGCACGGGGCACGAGGGTTTGCAAATATGGTGTTTGCAGTGATCTCATACAAGGACCTGACAGTATCACCCCTCGTAGTCAAGTATTATGCGTCCTGAAACTTGTCACAGCTGCACCTGCGGGAAGGGCAGACGATTTTGGTCTATATCATTTGAACGCATCATGGCGGCGAATAACGTGTCCAAAAAACGAAAGTGCCGTACTCCGATGGTGCCAGCGGATGCTGTGGCAGGTACTGAATCGCGGAAACAAGTGCCGGTCGCAGGTGATTACCTGCAGGTCAAGTGGATGCTTGAGGAGTCCGAATCCGAAGGGGAAGTCTGGTGGCCATGCAAGGTCGTCACCATGGACGATGAAGCGCGGACGGGTTCAATTCTGTACTCTACTGAGAGCACCGGACCTGGGTTGGATCTCATGGATAACAGTCGGGACAGCTGTGAAGCGGAAGCTGTTGAAATGTTGGAGGGGGGGATGCGGCACACAGAGCAATCCAACGAACCAGTACTGGAATGGCGCTTCACAAAGACAACAGAAGCTGTGGTACAGAGCAGTAGCATGGGAGGGCCGGAAACATCCAACGACGTGGGTGGTAACCTTGCTCTGCATAACAAGGTGGCCAAACTGGAACGTGCGATCACGACTCTGGCGACTACTCGGTTTGGTCCGCGTGCACTTTCTTCTTCGAGAGCGCCCTCCCGGGTGAAATCTGTCCTCCATGTCTTGGCCAGAAGTGAGGCGTATCGTGCCCTGTTCAAGAAGGACCCCAAATCCGCTAAGAACTTCATAAGCAAGGGTCTGGGACCTATATCCGGATGCGATGTGGTTTCGCCCAGTCACATTGCTTCGCGTGGCACGAATTGCACGCTGCACGAATTCCAAGAGATATGTGCCTTTATTGCCACTGGAATGGGACGTCACAATGCAATGTCTCATGTCGGTGAACTGATTTTATCTCCGAGCACGTTTACAGGTCGGCACGGAATGATGAGGATGAGGCCCGGTGCGTTCGGAGTCCTCTTTCCTAACCTCGAAACCTGTTTCGGGGCCCACAGAGATGCCATGGTGGTGGAATTCGAGGCGTACGGGGACATGCTTGATTGCCTGGGCATGACTGAAACGCCGCGGTTGATCACCCTCGGGACGGCTCGAGAGAGAGGTGACGTGAAGAATTGGGTATGGGTTGTGGGTACCAGCATTTGGGTGCAGGGCGGGTCAGGAGACGGTGATGGAGGAAACAAACCTGTTCGACATTTGTTCCCTTGTCGAAGTCCTTTTGGCCAGAGCCACCCCGACTTGAGCCCCGCTCTGTATGACAGCGACGACTCACTGATGGAAAAAGACGGGGTTTGTAACTGGGAAGTGGAACTGTTGACCCAGACGGACACGACGATACTCAAGGTTTCCGATAAGACCATGGTTTCATCATTCGAAGCGAAAACGAAGAAATCCAAGGATGTCAGTATTGAACTCGGCAAGCAGTTGGATGACGTGGAGGATACGGGTTCCAAATTTGGTATCGCCTGGAATCCTTCCACACAAGGAATCCCGAAAGGAGTCGTGGGCGCGGACGTACCCGGCCTATTGACCTGCAGATTCCCGGTCACCATCGTGCGGACTAAGCAGCTAGCCGATTCTGTGCTGTCCCTGTTGGACCATCACGTGGCTGGAACAAACCTCGCCGATGAAACGAAGGCGAGAACGGATCGTTTGCTGAGGCCACCGCCGAACGGAAATGTGAATCTGCAAGATGAACAGCTTGGTGAGTCACAGCCGTGAACTGGTGGTTGAAACCATGGTTGTCCCAGTCTGTGGGATGTTTCATGTTGGCTT
The DNA here is from genome assembly GCA_032358795.1 of Nuttallia obscurata. Classification (NCBI taxonomy): domain Eukaryota; kingdom Metazoa; phylum Mollusca; class Bivalvia; order Cardiida; family Psammobiidae; genus Nuttallia; species Nuttallia obscurata. Next base: position 3,557 of record JAULCC010099954.1, read on the forward strand.
TGTTCGTAAACAGAAGAACCCATTCGGATGTACACGTGGTCGCACGATGCAGCCATGGATGGAGATAAACCACTCTAGTACAATTTTAAAACCACGTAAAAGCCCGCGTTATTATTAGAATGCATTCACCCTGTAATCTACGGCATCGATTATCTCGTCACTGTCCTTCACCCACCTCGAGGCCCACTGGACTAAGTATTAGACCCGCCACCCGCTTCCGATTCAGAACTGCTTGAGTCCGGTTCAGGGTCACGCTCGCCTACAAATACTTCATTCAGGAACGGTATCGGTCCTGATTCTGAAACAGCAAGAAGACGTGCCCCCCTTTGGTTAGAGTCGGAAGGAGTACCGGAATCTCTGTTCTGGTTTGGCGACAGACTGTCTTCGCGATTCCCAGCACCAAACTCCTTGTCATGCCTTTTGGAAAGCTCTTCTTTGTAAGCATCAGCTGTTGCAGCATATTCCGCAAGGTCCCCGTGGTCCCGCTTCAGCTCACCTTCCTTCTCTCCCAATGTTACACCGGATCCACGCTCTTTACCATGGAGGTAGTACTTATCCTCCTCCGCCGCACGGCTGATCGCATTTTTCGATGCTCTTAAATCGTCCGCGCCCTCCCATGGGTATCTCAGTACTGTGACAACTCCCGGGTTGTTGCTCTGATGCTCCCCGGCATCCGAGCCACCCTGTCGATCTCCGGCAGGGGTGGTTTGGAATACCCTCAACGCCCCCATGCACTCTTTCTCGGACGAAGTCATTTTTTCCATGTCACCACGAACCAGGGCATGGCGACAGGCGACCCTCAGAGAAAGGGCTGTCACATGAACAGCTCGAAGAGAATCCTTCGACGTTGCGAGAAATTCTCGGGTCCCTGTCGCAGCACACATCACCTCATGTGCGAGGGTGTGGAAGGAAAGGGTCGACTCAATTGATAGGAAAAAGTCTTCTGCGCCAGGACTCTGTCCTTCTTCGCCACGGTAAAAACTCTTCCCCGCCTGCCGAGCACATAAGTCATCATGCATCTTCTTGATGACGTCCAAGGATTCGGCGGGGACAGCACCAGACTTGCCCGTAATCGTGAAGGGAATATCAAACCGGCAATGTAGTGCCAAACGTCCTGTGGAGAGTGTGTTGAGTTTCTTCATATTTTTTTCCATGACATGCTTGATCGCTTTTTCCTTGCTTGCATGGTCCTCCGGCCGAGACAGCCCTGATGCACTGACGGCCTTCTGGTGCTCACCGCTTTGCAATTTGACAACACTTGCGTCAGCGATTTCGGAGAGGTCCATGTGATTCGGAGGTAAATCGTCAACCTCTCCTTTCCAGCAGAGCCTGCCGAGCACGCATGCGTAAATAGCGTATCCGGCTTTACGCCAAAATACGTTCCGCACGGCTTTTCTTCTTTCCGTCGCAGACGTTCTCGAGATGGAGAAATATATGGCCACTAGGTCAGTGAGATGTCCGAACGCTACCCGCGCGTCACTCTCATTATCGTGGGGAGATGGGGGGGGGCGATAGGGTGGCCCCGACGATGACGACGAAAGGCGACGCTTCTTACGCTGACGTGAAGCGGGAACGATGCCATGACCACCGCTGTTCTCTGGCATGACCCCAAGTCCAACGCAATGGATCGCGGCTGCCTCCACGCAAATCTGCAGACGCGAGGCAACAGTCCCTTCGGGCGGACGTCTGAGCCCGAGCCCGTCCCCGTCCTCCCACAACTTGACGCTGGGTCTGAGGTCTTCGGCGAGGGCTGATAAGCCCGTGCGTGCTGTGCGTGAAAGACCCTGCAGGCACCAGGCAAACGCGTTACTTGCGTCGTATGGAAAGGCGTTAAAAGTCGTCAACTGCTTCGTAGCAAGGGCGAGACGCTTCGCGGTATCGGCTTCATCGAGCGCTGCGCCGGGTTGCTGTTCATGCTCCGGTTGCACCCCCGGCTCCGCCGACTTTGCACCTAGGATGAAATAAAACAGCTTGCGCCTCAGTACGTGCGCCACCACAAGAAGGGTCGTTCGACGGGCTACGTCATCCAGCGCTGCGTAGGCGTTTACTGTGGCAGGCACCACATTGCTTCCTTTCTTCGCCCACATGGCCGACGCCAGCCACGACCCGGCTGGTGCCCTGCCGGCCTCCACGACTGCCTTCGCTTGCTCCAAAGACATCTCACAAACTACATTTCCACGGAAAAATGTGAGGGAGTCGCTGGAAAATGACTTGGTATTCCATTCTTGAAGTGACAATTTCCTTTGACTTATCGAGTTGGCCAGTACTTTGCCACCGCCCGCGTCCCTACGCCGCTCGGACACAATCGGTGTTCCCGACCTCGGGAGCATGGCTACTTCGTCCTTCAACGCCCTCAATTCAGCACGGGCAAGTGTGAGATCTTCGCGCAATTTTCCGACCTCTCTGGTGACGTCTGAGCTGATCGCACGGCGTAAACTTGCCAGTGACGCGCGAAGAAGCGAGGCAAGGTCATGTCCGGATGCGACTGCGTTGACGGGAGTGGATGCGAGGGTTGTTCCGGGGGGCGCCTGGGCAGCATGCGAAGCCGGCCCACTACCACCGCTTGCGGCACCCACAGCGCCCGCGGCTTCACCTACCAGGACAGCAGGTGGTGGTTGCGGATTGGTGCTGCTTGTCCCAAAACCATAGACCTCAGCATCGAATTCTGTGCCGGCATTAGGACCCGGTTGCGCGCTGCCCACGGGCTGTCGCGCCCGGCCTCCGCCTCCGCGTCTTCCCCCTCCAGACCCACGGCCGCGCGCCATTCCACGAAGAAGTTGCCGCACCGGAGCGTCCTGCCTTTGCCCGGTTATTGCGACCGAAATGACGGAAGCAATCGTGTGTAGGTTGGAACTGACGAAGTCGCATCCGGTCACTAGATACGAATTCGTCCTATGAACCTTCCTCGCCATGCGAACACGTGGAAATATGCATATTTCCCTCGGTGATCCAATAGGCTCATAACCTATTGGACCACCGAGGTACTCACAATGTCAGATTGGTGCTTGTACACAGAACTTTCCTCGCATTGCTAACACTTGGAAAGATGACTCATACTGTCAAGGGCTATGAAAAGACAATAAGCTCATAACCTATTGGATCACCGACGTCTTCACAATGTCAGATTGATGTTGGTACACGGAACCTTCCTCGCCAAGTTAACCCGTGTGGTTATATGGCTCATACTGCCAAGGGCTGCGGAAAGACAATACGATCATAATCTATTCAATCACCGAGGTCATCCCAATGTCAAAATGGTGTTCGTACACGGAACCTTCCTCACAGTTGTAACCCGTGGGAATATAGCTCATACTGTCAAGGCCTGCCGAAAGACAATAAGCTCATAACCTATTAGACAGTTACTCCATAACTACAACTCCGGCGCTTTCAAGACCTCGGCGGGATAATACTACCGCAGGATTACAAGCGACCATGTCCTAAACCATTTATAAAAGGAGCAAATTATGCGACGGTGCGGTGAAGATCACCATGTTTTCTAACCCCTTCAAGTCCAATACTTGTTCCCGTAGTTAATAAGGACCTCTTCGCCTGTGCCAATGTCGGACAGGGCCACAACGCGACAGATGTGAGGATTTGATCTGAGCGCATCCGTGTCAATATCCCTTTCCTCTACAAATTGGGCATTGGCAATCCTGTCCTCCAAGCCTCCGCTCACACGGTCGGTCCCCGTCACAACTCTAGGGTCGTTCACCTTCCCTCCAACACAGAACTTGGAGGCGACCACCCACACGCTGTCCAGGGCAGGGGTTATGTGCACCTTGGTGAGCTCATCCAACCCCTTTTCACCAATTTCAATCTCTAAGCCCCGAGACTCGAAGTCCCCCTTCGTCACACCGAAGCCCACTGGACCACGCTCCCGGTACTTAGAAGTCATCTTCGAGAGGTCCTCATAGACAAAGGTACCTCCATACCAGCATAACACATCCCCTTTCGTAAAAGACCTCACAGCGAAAACACCGTCGTCAGCCCCAGGTATACCTGACTCACCGACTCTGAGGCCTTGGCAAGCCGCGTCAACGGCGAGCAGTTCCTCCCAGACTTCACACAGGCGGAGGCTGTTGTGTTGCTCAGGCCATTCGGGGGGGGGCACCCCATCCATGGATAGCAAAGTTTCGTCCTTCCACCGTGTCGCTAAATACGAAACCAGGTGATTCGGAAGCGGGGTGTGCGCCGGCAGACCAACCTTATAGGGGCACATTCCTTGGCTGCTGCTGGCTGATCGCTCGCCTGCAGCCAGAACGGCTCGGCATTCTTCTTCCACAGCATCCCGGTCCGATCCACAGCACCCCTGTAGGTTCCCACGGCTGACTTCCAGAGCGAATTCCTTTTTGACGCGGTAGCAGGCAGCTTCCCAGCAGGTCTCTTCCAATTCGCAGCCTGCGAAGCGACGAAATCCTCCGGCGGGCATGGTCATGCACGCCACAGCTGTGCTGGCCGTGCCAGCGAACATGTCGACAACGGTGTCTTGTGGTTGGGAAAACCTGTGCACCAGCTCCTGCATCAACAGCACGGACTTCTGCTCCGGACGCACAGCCACCTTGCGGCTGTTCGACTTTGTGGCGTCTCGACCGTAAACGCGCTCTCCGACACCCAGCGCCCCGGCATTTTCCACAACATTAGTCCAGCCTGCGTACCTGTTCCGGCTTGTAGATAACCTTTCCTTGTAGTTGACCATGCCCTCGGCTATTTCAAAAGAACTAGCAACCTTCGTAGCGTGCACCGCCACCTCGCAGCAATTGACCAATGTAGTACTGATCCTCGCGAAGGAGTAGTACGAACTCGGGGCCTTGGTAAAGAACATGGGCATCTTGTCCACCTTCAGCCGGTCGCCAGTCGCCAAAAGAGAGCACCACGTGGGGAATTGCTGGACACTGCAAAACACAACAGCGTGGCCCCCGGGCCGCAGGAGCTGAATGATTTTCTCAGCCGCAATCCCCATCTGCTCCGTGTCCAGCTGGTCGTGTTCAATCGGGGAGGGATTGGCCGCACTGCTCCCACCCCTAGACCCCCTCGCAGCAGACCTGACGCCGTAAGGGGGGTCAGTCAGAACGAGCTGGACCTTCCCCAAGAGCTTTTCGAATCCAAGCCACGATTCAAAGCCGGAACAATCCAGCCGCCACGGGAAGGAAGCGCTGTCAATAAAACCAACCGCTTCAACAGAGCGCACAGCAACGCTACCACCGGCGCTTGGCCCGCCCCCCGTCTCGTTACCTTCGCTTCCCACCGCCCCACCGTCGTTAGATCCGGCCGGCTTCCCTGTGCCAGCAACGGAGGCATCGCTTTCGTCCTGGCCTGAGCTCCTCGTCTGCACAACAGCGTCTGTGCCGGCTCCGTCCACGTCTTCCCCAGCTGTGCCATCCTCCCCGGCAAGCGGCGTCGGCGCTTCCGCGCCAGCGTCTGATTTCGACGCCTCCTTGTCTGTTTCACTTGGCGCGGAAGGGGAGGCTGGAGCCGGGGGAGTGGCGGCTTCCGGCGTCAGAACCAGCGCAGTGGCCCGCGTGAGAGCCCGCTTCGCTATGACAGGCAACATCGCGTCAGAAGCTTCCCCTGCTTCCAGATTTGCGAAGTCCTCGTACGAATGCGCCGCTCTTGACTGCGGCGCAGTGTCCGCCGCCGCTTCCCACACTTCTTGGATGAAAGTGAGGGCGAGGGATCGTAGCTGGGTGTCCGCCTCCCCCGTCAACGCCATAACCTTGTTCAAATCCGCAGCCTCCTCCGCCCAGGACTGCGACGGCACACAGGAAATCCTCCCGGCTCCCATCACCGCCGCCGTGACAACCTTCGAACCGTACAACGTCCACCGCAAACCGGCAGAGACACGTCTAGTCCTACCGGCTGGCAACACCGACAGCTGCATAACCTCCCCGTTCCACACCAAAATCGGGAAAACCATCCTCTCGGTGGAGGGGAAGCCGCATCGAACTGCGATGTAGTCGAACGCAACAATGACGTGCTCGATGCGTTCCGCCAGCACCACCGCAGGCCGCGTCTTGGGCGACGTGTTGTGGGGGGACTTCAGCCACGCGCTCCGCTGTCCGAATTCCGCGCTGCGCACTGTGATGACATCCGCGTTCTTCTTCGCTCGCTTCGAAGGACGGCCAGTGGCCACTGCTGTCACTCCCAATACCCCCGAGTTATCCTCCCCGCCGGTGGTAGTGAATAGCTTGGCGACGACAAGCATGTAGAGCACCACGGCAAGCTGGCCCTGCTTTTTCGTGCTCAATAAACGAGGCACGTTCAGAACCGCGTACACCAGCGACACGTCGCGCGATGAGAAGTGCACAGCGGGTCCGACAGTGCCGAAGGAACGGTACATCTGCCGCTCCTCTCCGTTCACAAGCCTCGACAACTCAATGGACCGGCCGCTCAATGCGAGAAAGCATTCGTAAGGGCGAGTGTCGAGGCCAGACTCAGACCGGCTACTCAGCTCTGCCCGAGTGAACGTTCTCAACCCGCGAGAGGTATTGAATACCTGGTGAGCTTCCGAGCCTCTCAGAAACGGAGGCAATGTGAGTTCTTTCATTGCAGCCGCCGCTCTCAACATCTTGACTGTCGTTATCGGCACGTCGCCGGTCTCCAGATGGTCCCTCGCCGCCATCATCGATTCCACCTTGTCTGAAAACGTTGCCGTCCGCGCGGTTTCCGACCTCGTGTTCGATGCGGTGGCTTCCAAAAACGAATGGTCCGCTGACGAAGGCTTCTCAATCACAAGGCATGGGACGCTGGCGGACGCGTCGTTCGTCCTCATCGCCTCGACGCGGTGTGCGCCGTTCAGGACCACATAGGCGCCCAGTTTGGTGGGGTCCACGTTGGGCGCCATTGCGTCGAAGTAAATCTCGATGGGCTCGGCCCTGATTTCCGCTGGATCCGCAATAACTTCCCTCAGCTTTTCGACGTGACCGTCGTCAATTTCGCGCGCGCAGCTGTATAGACCCAGCTCGGCAAGCGGCACCTGCACGATCATGCCGACCGCCGCTTGGGCGTTGGGGTGGGGGTTGTTGGCTGCCATTCCGAAGATCGGCGAATGGGGGGACGTGTGTTGGGGCTGGGTACGGAGCAGGGCTTGCTGAATCGCGAGGAGGGGCGCGAGATAAGGGGAAGAGAGAGTGATGGTGGTGGCGGGCGGATTTGTGGTGGGGTAGGTGGCGGAGATCGAATAGTACCAAGCGCTGGAGGATCACATGTCTGTGTATTTCTTCGCCATCTGAAAAATTCATATCATATGAATTTTCAAAACAACCGTCCTTTTCACGTTCACGTGATAGTGGTGAAAATTCATATGATATGAATTTTCTGTCGAAATAACGTTCACGTGATAGTCGAGAAAATTCATATCATATGAATTTTCTGTCGAAATAACGTACGCGTGATAGTGCGGAAAAATCATATGATATGAATTTTCTAAGAGAGTGACAGTACTAGTTGTCAAAGTGACATCTCTAAGGAAGACACGTGTGACCGCCCTTGTCATACCGTCAGAAGTCACGTGTGATGAAGATGTTGTCAGAATTTCATATGATATGAATTTTGAAAAAAATATTGTCATAATGTCAGAAGACAAGTGTGATGAAAATGTTGTCATACCGCCCAGAAGTTCATATGATATGAATTTTGAAAATATCATTGTCATACCGTCAGATGACACGTGTGATGAAAATGTTGTCATAACGTCCCGAAGTTCATATGATATGAATTTTGAAATTTTTGTTGTCACACCGTCAGAAGACACGTGTGATGAAAATGTTGTCAGAAGTTCATATGATATGAATTTTGAAAATATCATTGTCATACCGTCAGAAGACACGTGTGATGAAAATGTTATCATACCGACCAGAAGTTCATATGATATGAATTTTGAAAATATTATTGTCATACCGTCAGAAGACATGTGTGATTAAAATGTTGTCAGACAGCCCAGGAGTTCATATGATCTGAATTTTGATAATAATGCTGTCTTACCATCCTTGTGACAACAGTAGTTGTCAAAGTGACATGCTTTTTTAAAAAAATTAATGTCAATGACATGAAGTTTGGGACTGTGACAACAACAGTTGTCACAGTGACACGCCTTCCCGAAATTCTTATCATATGAACTTCGGGATGGTTTGATAACATGTTTGTCCCAGGTGGCATAAATGTCGCGGCGTTTGGCAACTTTTGTTGTCATATTGTAATAACTCTTGTCACAGTGTAAGGCATTTCGTGCTTGGGCCCGAGGTAAAGGAAAGAAGTACATAGTTATCTATCTTCCGTGGTACAAGAATTCCCATCCGGAGGTCATCACAATGCACATTTAATCGTCTTGCACTAAGTATTTGTACGGCTGGGCTTCGTTGACGTCCTCGGCATGGTGTAGGTCAATCCTTTGCCCTTTCCTGTGGGTAAATGCACAGCGTCGAGCAGCTCTCCATTACTTGCCTTCGCGTACACGTGGTACCTGATGCACCGAGGAAGGACGGGCCTGTCCTTTCCACCATCGGGCGGTGGGCGATCATTGCCACCAGCACCGGCGTGAACCAGATCCCCGCGCGCAAGGAAAACTGAGAATGGAGGAATAGTCACCACCTCGCCAGGCAGTGCGGCGGCCAATCGCTTCATCTCGGCATACGATTTCGTGGCCGACGCGGACACCAACGCCGTCTGCGCGTAGGGCCACACGACGATCGCTGCGGGGTCCGGACCAGTGGCGAGGATGAACCTGGACCAGGTTACGCGTCGGGCGTTCCCTACCGACAGATCGACGTGGAAGTCTGTGTGAGGACCCTGCCGGGCGGAATGCTCTTCCGTCAGCAACAGGCGGCCGCCCGTCACCGGGATGGAAACCGGTTCTGGTGCAGCTCCCTCATCGTCGTGCATGGGGCGGCAGGGGCTGTACCAATCGAATAGTACAGCTGCTGCTGCATCCAGGACAAGTTTCGTCCTCAGGGTGCCCTCAGGCGCCTTTCCGCCGTAGAAGGCAGCGACGTCAGAACTGGGCGTTGACATTCGCCGATATCCAACCCTTGACTGCGACGTCCCGTTCCAAATTGGGCTCCACAAGGAAGTGGATGCCATGTACTCGTCAGCAGAGAACTCGAAGAGGCTGGTCATTTCCTCGCTGAATTCGGCGAAGGCATCCCGCAAGACAACGTATCCACGGTATGTGAACAAGGCACGGGCTGTCAATGCTTTTTCACCCGTGAGCCTGGTGGCCTCCATGGCGGCTTGGGCTTCAGCGATTGCACTGGCTTGGAAGGCTCCTTCGGTTCTACCTGGAGCTTGATCCCACGCGAGATGGTCCCCGGGTAGTGTTTGCAGGTCCTTGTTAGGCCCTCCTGCCTTCCATCCGTCGGGAAGTTGCTCCTTGTCGTCTTTGAACGGGAGAGGCTTGTAATCGTCGTCCTGGGTATCTTTGTCGGCGGCCGCCTTGTCCCTGCGCGACTTATCGCCTAATGCGTCGGGTTGTGAAGGGGGGGCATCGCCGTCGACAGACGCGACCGGTTTCCCAGTGCCCACAGCGGCGCTACCACCGGGTTGACTGGAAGCTTTCGCAGACGCAACAGCGACATTGGCTGCCTGAGGAGAACTGAGGGTTCCTTCTGGCCGGTCGCTTGGCCCGGCCCCTGGCGAACCTGTTGACGGAAGGGGCACAGGCGCGACCGAGGAATCGCTCGCCTCCGGGCCTGTGATCGTAGGCTTCACAGCCGCGTCTGCCTGTGGTGAAGATCCGTCTTTCTCTACTGCGCCTGTTTCCGCTCCGGCCACAGGTTCCCCAACTGCGCCTTCACAGCCGGCCAGCGTTGGCGGCGTTGGACCCGCTCCCCCTGCACTCGGCGGCGTCGGTGCTTCCACTTCACCGTCTGCCGCTGGAGAAGAAACGGCTTTCCCTCCTGCGCCTGTTTCCGCTCCGGCCTCAGGTTCCCCAACTGCGCCTTCACCGCCGGCCAGTGTTGGCGTCGTTGGACCCGCTCCCCCTGCACTCGGCGGCTTCGACGCATCCGCTTCAGCGTCGGATTTCGACGCCTCCTTGTCTGTTTCACTTGGCGCGGAAGGGGAGGCTGGAGCCGGAGGAGTGGCGGCTTCCGGCGTCAGAGCAAGCGCAGTGGCCCCCGTGAGAGCCCGCTTCGCTATGACAGGCAACATCGCGTCAGAAGCTTCTCCTGCTTCCAGATTTGCGAAGTCCTCGTACGACTGCGCCGCTCTTAACTGCGGCGCAGTGTCCGCCACTGTTTGCCACACTTCTTGGATGAAGGTGAGGGCTAGTGATCGTAGCTGGGTGTCCGCCTCCGCCGTCAACCCCAGAACCTTCTTCAAATCCGCAGCCTCCTCCGCCCAGGACTGGGACGGCGCACAAGATATCCGACCCGCTTCGATCTCCTCCGCCGTGACCACCTTCGAACCGTACAGCGTCCACCACAAACCGGCAGAGACTTTCCTAGTCCTACCAACGGGCAACACCGACAGCTGCATCTCGTCTCCGTTCCATGCCAAAATTGGCAGAATCATCCTCTCTGCGGAGGGGAAGCCGCATCGACCTGCGATGTAGTCGAACGCAAGGATGACATGCTCGATGCGTGCCGCCAGTACCAGCGCCGGCCTCACCTTGTCCGCCTTGTTAAGGGGGGACTTCAACCACGCGCTCCGCTGTCCAAAATCCGCACTGCGCACTGCGATAACGTCTAAATTCTTCTTCGCTCTCTTCGAAGGACGGGCAGGTGCCACAGCCGTTACTCCCAATACCGCCGAGTTTTCCTCCCCGTCACTGATAGTGAACAGCTTTGCGACGACGAGGAGGTATAGTACTGCGGGAAGCTTGTCCTGCCTTTTCGTATCCTGTAAAACAGGCACATTGACAACCGCGTACACCAGCGACACGTCACGCGTCCGGAACCCCGCAGAGGGTCCTGCTGCATCCGACCGACAGTACATTTGCCGTTCTTCTCCGTTGACAAGCGCTTGCAACTCCGTGGACCGGTCACTCAATGCGAGGAAGCATTCGTATGGACGGGTGTCAATGCCGGACTCGGAGCGGAGAGCGAGCTCGGGACGTGTGTACCACCTGATCCCACGTGAGGTGTTGAACACCTGGTGAGCTTCAGAATTTCTTAAGAACAATGGCAGCGTGAATTTCGCCTTTTTCGCTGTCTTTTTCAGTATCTTAACAGTCAAGATTGGTGCCCGGCCAGAGTATAGGATGTCCCGCGCCGCCACCGCTGATTCCACCTTGTCTGAAAAAGTTGCCCCCCGTGCGGTTTCCGCCCTCGTGTTCGCTGCGGTGGCTTGCAGGAAGGAATGGTCCGCTGATGAAGGTTTCTCGATGACGAGACATGGGACGCTCGCAGAAGCGTCCTTCTTCCTCATCGCCTCGACGCGGTGTGCGCCGTTCAGGACCACGTAGGCGCCCAGTTTGGTGGGGTCGACGTTGGGCGCCTCATCGTCAAAGTATACCGCGATCGGCTCTGCCTTGATTTCTGATCTGTCCCGAATGGACAAGCTCAGCCTGCCTACATGGGCGTTGTCAATATTGCGTGCAGCACTGTACAATTGCAACTCGGGCAGTGGTACCTGCACGGTCGCACCGATTGCCGGGGGTGGGTTTGTTTGCGGGACGACAGCTGCCATTGTGAAGGTAGGGGATTGGGGGAGCGTGGGAGACCGTTGTTCGAAACGCGTGAAGGGATGGGTGCGCAAGGTAAGGTAGTGTATGGAGCGGGGCACGTGCGACAGGTGTGGCAAGCTAAGCTGGAGGCGAACGGCATGATGCGAATTAGAAAATCACCTTTCCACGACGGTACTCAGAAATAAGTTTTCATACTGTACGGTACTGAGTACGAGGCGGGCATGGACACTGTACGGTAATCCATGTTTTTTAATTGATTTCAAAGGTTCTTGCATGAAGGACGTTTCATGTTCTTCGTTCTCAGGTATGTCCGACTGTCCCTAGGGTGGAGCTGACACGGTCGTATGTTCACATGATATCATGTCAGGATACGATGACTACATGATTCGCAGCACTGGTGCTATATATGTCGCGCCTGGGGCAATCGAGACCAGCCATTACAAATTAGGCTTGCCGGGGGGGAAAACCAGATGAGCAGTCCCGTACGTAAAACGATCCTCCCCCAAGCGGTTGGCATTCTGCCGCGTGTCTGATTTTCCATATACCAGTTGCTGAAGGCGGTACGGCACAGCACCTCGAGCCTGGTATCAGGCTTGAGCAGTCTGGGATGACTGCTACGCGCTCAATGCATCGGATAACCGTAGGCTCAAGAGGGATGACGGCTGACTGCATAGCCCCTTCGAAGTTTACCCGCATAGCCTGTGGGTGGTACCCCTCGAACTGCACCGGGACCTGCTCGCAGGGGCGTAGGACCAGTTTCGCACTTTTGCCGCAGGTGCCGGGTTCATTCGAGGCCAGGCCCAACACACACCAGACTCTTTTCGTAGCTCCATCGTCCGATAGCCCAGATGATGACTGCGAGTGTGAGAAGGCGTCTTCTGCTCCGACTCCGGAGGCCGGGTGTATACGGATGATGTCTCCAGCTCCGATGGAGGATTCTCCAGGGGTCGACGTCTGTCTCGAACGCACCTTCCACGACGCGCACTTGTAAAACACCATTACCTCCTTGTCAATTACTGTAGAGGTCGAGCCGCCCGCAGGGGATGGCCCCGACAGGTGCGACCTGAAATTATCCGCGAAGCAGGCGACGGACTGCATTGCACGGCTTGGGAAAGTGGTGCATACCTCCTCAGACCGGAGTTGAAAAACACGCAACAGAGGACCTGCCACGACTGGGTCAAACTCCACTACACCAGCTTCGCCGTTGTCCAATATCCGTCTCGGTCGGTAGAACCGGACTTGTGTGTCACAAGATGTATTTTTCGAGAACACCTGTCGCGCGTTTGAAACCAGCTGTGACGATACCAGCCCCTCCGGTCCAAGTGCGCACATAACAGCGTTCCGGTCTTCTTGGGATATGACTGCACGGGCAGGGGAGGCATTGCCCGTCCCGCCAACATTGACCGTCTGTAAAGCACTGCGCGCGAGAGCCAGGCGACCCTGTAGTAGCCTGATACAACCACGCACGTAATTGTCTTCTCCTTCGGTGGCCCCTTCGTAAAGTGCCGCCAATCTCCCCTCCCAATCATTTAGGGCTTCGGCCTTCATTGCGATAATGTGTGCCTTGTTTCGGTTTGACCGCTGAATACCCCTTTTCAAGGGTTGGTGCTTGGCCTCGAAGGCCAACTCGGCCAAGAAATCTCCGTGGAGAAAGTCTTGCAAGAAAATGTCGCACATCTCCAAGAGACGGTGCACGTTGGGTACGTCAGCCGCATTTCGTGCCTTTTCCGCATCCGCTTCAAGTCTATTCCCGGGAATCACTTCAGGCATGTGTGACCCTTGCTGTGGCTTGCCCGTGAAGACGCGTTCTAGTACTGCAAGGTGATGTCGTACCTTGCCACTGACGAAAGTCGCATGCTCCTCCAATGCCCGCGCTTGTACTACGGAAGCATCCACCGCCCCCATGCTTTCAGCTGCAGAATGGTCTGAATGTATGTCTGGGACGGACGTGGACAGAGCCTTGTATCTCTCCACAATGTAATTGCTGGGTGTCCAGAAAGTCCCTATCACATCGGCCGCGGAGGCCACACATTCGAGTGCCGCCATAATTTTGGTCACACGCGGGTCAACCAACCGTCGCCTCCTCTCATTCTCCGCTGCATGGTCTGTCGCTGTGGTCTCTGGCGACAGGACGCCGGCTAGAAGTGCAGGGACGGCTATAATTGATAACGCGTACGCCTCTGAAAGAGTCATCGAGTGTAGACTGCCCTTGTCCACATTGACGACGTCGCTCTGTGCATCGAGCCCAGTCGCGCCTAGGTGGGTAATAAAGAAGGCATTCGCGGCACATCTCTGGGCAGGCAACATCATTTTCAACGTCGCTTCGACAGCCTTCAAAAATATACCCGTCAGCAGATGGTCCGGGGCAATCGCCAATGCGCGGTATGGGTTGAGGTACCCCGATAGCAACCTTCGGCCGGTCGCGTCCCTTGGAATGGCGCCACTTCTGGCCGCCTTTTCCAGCTTCTCGCAAAACAGGTGCAACGGCATGTCACGCATTGCCCGCGACCCTTCTGGAAAGACAGTTTTGATTCCGATCTGAGCTGTCCGGATCGGGATCTCGCATTTACAGCGCTCGCCTGTTGCAGATGGTACAGGCAAGATCTCGAGAACCGACCTCGCCGCAGCGTGGTGAGCGAGTGTCCTCATCTCCTTGGATGAAGCGCCGCTACAGGTGGTGCTCGTGTACCTACCGCCGTAGTCTGTCTTTTCTAGGCGCCTGAACACGCACACGTGGCAAGGGGCACCTGCTGTGTGGCCCATTACGTCCAGGAGCTGGTTAGCAGCAGGAGTGTCCGCTATCCATGCCACTAGGTCCAGAAATACACGGACAAGGGTGCCGTCCGCAGCAACGCCTAGAAACCCTGTCGTTGTTCCGACATAGATGTTTTCCAACACACGATCCAACACCGTGAGAACGTCACTTCCGGGTGGCGTACATGCGACCACCCTGACAGCGGGAGACCCCTGCCTCATGTCTCTCGGAATGTTGAGAGGCAGTATGTAGATGCCTTCCGACGATACAGATTTTCCTTCACTGGACTTGAACCCGTCGTGGTATAGGACCATTCTGTAAATGATGTAGGGCTCATTACCTCGATCAGCACCTAGACGTCCATATGAAGGCGCAAAGCGACAGTCGTCGGTCTCGTTCTCCGTCGGACTTTCGGGTCTGCATCCGTCCGCGTCAAACGAGATCATGCACTCTGGGCCACCGCCTGAGCTGTGCGGCTTGACGTGGAATGTTGTGACTGGCAAGTGGGGGCCAAGGAGCGTATTCGGCCTGCCAGACGAAGAGGCGTAGGGGACGAAGAAGTGAAGATCTCCATTTTCCGTCGGGGCTACCCTGTTCTCCGGTGCCGTGCTATGGCCATAAATGCACGAATTGGCTCCTGCTCTTTCACTTTGCAGAGCCGTCACAAACTTCTCCGGGTCATGGATCGCTGTAACAAGCCTCTCCGCTTCACCCTCCATGTTAAGGAATCGCTCGACTACCAGCAACCTGGCTGAGTGAGACGAAAGATCTGAAGATGAGCTTGAAATTGGATCATGGGGGGATAGAAGCGCCAGCTTGTCTCCAGGCCGAATCGGTGCGACTTCATTCATGGACTTGGGTTCGATGCAGCATCCACGGCTTCTGCGACCAGTGCGTGGGGGAGGACCGAGTACATGGGTGTGCGACGCCACGGACAGCAACGCGGACAGTTTCAAATCTTGTGTGGAAGTACCCGGTGTATATGACATTACGAGCCCACAACTGTCATCTTCAGCAGTAGTTTCCCCTGAAACCATCCTCCCAATTGCGTCCGCCCGGAGTGATGCCTGTTCGTGTGCACTCTCCCAGGATGAAGCGCCATTGACTTGGAACACCGTTTGAAAGTGCCCTCGGAAACATGCTGGTAGTTGCGGGAATTGTTCTTCTCCCGCCGACGTTCCAACATGTGAAGACCAGAACGCATTCCATGGGCCTGACACACAAGGCGCACCTTGCGCTGCGACCTGGAAAGCGACTTGGGAACCGACATAGGCCCGTTTCGGTGCGCTCCCGGGGTTCCCCCCTGGTTGGGCTGTGAAGTAAAGACTTGCCTCCGGGCCGTATGCCATACGGCGAGAACGGCGCACAATTGGAATTTCGTCAACCCCCGATCTCGACAGATCAACCATTCCAGCATGGATGGGAGCTGTGGCGAGGTCCAGGAGGGCGTACTCCGACGGGAGGACCACAATCACTTCCGCAGTCGGAACATGGTCCGATTCATCCTCCATCAGGAGATCTTCACCTCCTGCAGGTAGGCCCTGTCGAGCTGTCACCCGCGCACCTGCTTTCAAAATATCCACTGGAGTGCGTATAATTGAGCACTCAGCGGTCAAGGACTTGATCATCTCGTTTGCAAAACGACCGATCGTTTTGGAGCTCGGCAACACACCCCGTCGTCCCAACAATGGGTCAACCAGTTTTCCCGCAGAATTTAGGCCACAGACAGCGGCGACCTCTTCTGCATCCGCGTTCCACCTGGGCAGGGAGCCGTTCGCTGACAACGCGGCTGTGAATGCCACGACATTAATCATGGATTGATAGTTGACTCTCGTCATCCGCTTGCTGCCGGTGCCGAGTAGAAGGGAGAAGAGCTTCAGAAAGTTATCGACTTTGGCCCCGTCATCCTTACGTGTGGGTCCTTCTTGTAGACTATTCTCGGGCCCGTGCGTTTCAGCTCCAAGCTCGGCCCCAAATACCCCCCCTAGTTCAGCAACATCTTCTTCGAGGCTGGCCCCTGCGCCGGTACCGCTGACCGTTGGAAGCTGCGAGACATGTGGACCTACGACCGGTTCGTTGTCCACAGCGGAATTGGAAAACTCAGGCGCGCTGTCAAAAATATTTCGGCTTGTTGATCGGCGAATGTCGCCGTGATCGTCGTTCCCGTCATCATCAGCTTCTTCCTCAGCGCTGCCTCTTACACTGTGCTCATCTTCACCCTCCGGGGTGTAGCCACCCGTTCCAGTCGCGGTTTGAAATGATACTGGTTCATCAAATTCTACACAATCTGGTGATGGGGAATAATCCCTTGCGTCGTCCGAACTATTTCGTCGTTGGGAAATATGACTGTCGCCTTCTTCGTCATTCCCGCCATCTTCGTATTCTTTCTCGGCGCCGCCTCCTGCACAGTCCTTTCCAGATTTTTCCGGCGATGGGCCGTCCAGACGACCAACCCCATCTTCGAAAAATGCATCCCAATGTTCGTCCACTACAGAGTCAAAGTAAGCATCATCTGATCGATCCGCTACAGTCTGTAAATTCTCTTCTGCTGATAGCAAGAGTGGTTCAGCTTCTGGAGACGGAGTCGTCGGCTCTTGACGGCTGGGAACAGGGATTGAGCTCTCGTAGTACTCACCGCGACGCCTCCTGGTGCGGGGTTGCCGGTCAGGGCCCCGCGTTCGTTTCTTTGGAGGCATTTCAAATGCTTAAACTGCAGGAGGTTGCGTGTGCTACAGGTTACAGGGTTCCGTATGGAAAACTGTGGCGGCAGAAATGTGCATACAGCTGCTTATGTAAATCCCCTACTATGTAATTGGACCCGGAATATTAAAAGTCCGGTTCGCCACCCGTAACGAATACATTATACTTGTATGCTTTACGGGTCGCGACCCGGAATATTAGTATTACGGGTCAAAGAGCAGGAATGATTTACCCATAAGATTTCATGTAGGGGCTATTGCGGGGGGCCGGAATCCCAGCAACTGCGTTGCCTCGCCTATGCGTCTCGACTGAACTCTTCTCGTCAAAGAGCAACCTGGCATAAAGCTTCCTCTCGCAAGTACATTGTCCTTCGTTAACCCCCCAATTAGTGTTTTTAATGTCACTCAAGTCTGGACTTGTGTCACTAAATCACAGGTACAGTACAGTATAGTGCGTCCCAGGCATGGAAATTAGCCCAGGGGGTAAAACGGATTCCATTTTCCGATCATCCCGTTACAACAAAGCATGTTTTACATGCTCTTCAATCCGGGCCGGGAGTGTTTTGTACGTTTCCAACCGGACTGTACAGTCCGGAAAAACTGTTCTAAAACAACGTCTGGACTGTACAGTTCCATCAGTCCTGACGTCGATTTCAAACCGTATCGCAAAACGGGCCAAAATCGATGTTCTGACGGATTGATTCAATCCGTAAGGTGCGTTTTTGTCCCCGCGGTGATGGCCACCCAAGGTCTGGTCGAGGCACATAAGCCCAGTTGAGAGCGCAGCGTTATATCACATATATTGAGCCTATTCCTCGTGAACTAGAGCGCATTAATAGCGACACCGTCGACCTTGTGGTGCAGCGAAGGCGGGGAGATAATCGTATTTTTCTACTCAGAATATGCGTATCATGGTTTTCTACTAAAAAGCATGCCTGAATACATGTCGTCGCTGCCACCGCAGAAATTCAAACGGTTAGCTTGAAAAGGCTGAAGGGAGTGAGGAAAGAATGCGGCGAGATCTTGCTTATCTGGAAGGGCGCAGGGCGCAGGGCGAGTGCAAGCGGTATAGAAAATTCCGAGTAGTTGACTCTGCTTGATACGCGGCATCGTTTCGTCGCTTCCTGCTTTTCAATTAAGTACATCGGCTTATTTGCCCTATTATTTTAGTAGACTCGATAAGACATTTTTTCTCTGTCCGTTATCTTAAAAAATAGTGACCCCCCACATTTCGAAAAAAGCTTGCGTTAATTGAAAACCCCTATCGAGCCTAAGGTTGACATTATAATGTCAACCTTTTCAAGCAAATGCTTCAAAGTCTTACTATGGTTTCGAATTAATATTTCTTGATAACAACGATGTCAGCCATTTCAAAACTTAATTTCAATCCTTACGCTGAAGCAGAGATACCAAATAAAAGCCATACCTATGTGTCCTCTCAACTGCAATTGATTTTGAAACTACGAAGTGATGCATGTCATTTCAAACAATATTTTCAAACATTACACTGAGAGAATGGTAAAAAACGTGTGATGTCTTTCCTGTTTACAGTTATTTGGTGCCGACAACATCTGTCACACCAAATCCATACATTTATGTATAAAAAAACCGAAAGTCGTGCTTACACTGAGGGTACTCAAAAACTGTACCTTTCGAAATGCATCATATCTGTACTTTTGTTTGTATACACAGAATTTTGGACATTTCTGTCAAAATAAATGTAAAATGAGAGTGCCGTGATTATTCCTGCGCCCGTTCCCTCCTTGCCCTCAACTTGGGTTTAGCAATGCTCAATCTAAGTAAAAACCAAAACATCTCGGAAAAATACCATCCCTTCTGGGTTGACTTAGATGACACTTTCCACCGCTT
>JAULCC010099955.1:4017-14186 GCA_032358795.1 Nuttallia obscurata
TTACATAAAATATGTTATGTATTGAGAATAAGTATAAAATGTGTAGGTTCCTAAAAAGATTCAGAAGTTATATGGCTTCATATATTAATAATTTGACTACATCAATCAAATTAAGACCGCTGGAGTTTTTTCTCCCAGAATGCTTTTGAGAAAAGTCATACAGTAGAAAAAAGATTGGACGCATTTTGGAAAACATAAATAGTTTTGTTTTATTATGTACATGTCATACTATTTTCACAATAAAAGACAAAAGAAGAAGGCAAACTTATTTATACGCATACTATTTAAAACTGTTTTATTTATAACTTGTGACTTAATCTATACCAACACTGTTAAAATCTGTATGTCGTTATGAATGATATTGAGCTGGAGGCCAATGCTTACAATATAATCTATTTGGTTTTGTAAAAAAATATTAATTAAATTTACATCCGATATTGTTTTAATCAAACATGAATAAAAATGCAATTGTGAGTTCTACCGGACAAAGTTTTACTGCTGTAAAATATCATGCATCGAGTGTTTTTCAGTAAAACGGACACACATATTGTCTTTGTAGGGAAGTATTTACTTTGCCCTGTTTGTTGCGATCTTTGGGGCGTGTTCGTGTATGAACACGTGGGAGGTTCCCTATGGAAATCTTATGGACTATTTAACACCTGATCTATATTCTGATTGGGTGAACTACAAGAAAGCCTACAATAAAACCTATGACGGCCTTCAAGAAGAGCTAACGAGGTAAGATTGATAAAAATTTTTTTATGGAAGCCCTTGAGGGACTTGCGACTTCCTCACTTCTAACGTCAAGAATTCCAACTTGTTTACATTGTAACGTCCAACTTCATGCGTTATTGCTTCATGAATTCCAACTTAACAATCTAATGTCTTCTGACTTCCTGACTTCAAACTTCATTACTTCTAATTTTATTACTTCCAACTTCTTCACGTCTAACTTCATGACTTTTAAAACTAAATCTGATTCAGACCATTAGAGAACCACGTGTCGAACAAGTGGCGTTTAATACAAGATAAAGTTAAAAGTAAGGAAGTAGGAAATTATGAAGTTGGAAGTCATGAAGTTGGAAGTTAGAAAGTTAGAAATGGGGAAGTCGGAAGTCCCTCCGGGCTTCCATACATTTTGCATATCAATTATAAAGAAAGTCATAGTCATTGACAAAAGGCCCTATGCGTGTGTTTATTTAACAAATTATATTGGTACATGTATGTACAGATGTATATACGTATCATCGACAATAAAGATTAGCAGTACGCATTTGATTGTGATGAGAATATTTTCACATATTCTGTATCAATATATGAAATTAAAGCTTAAAGCTGTCTGAAATTGAAAATCTAAATTAATAATGACATATAGAAAGGTGAAACGTGTCCCCGTTTTCACAAAACCTTTTAAAAATCAAGATTAGGATCAAATACAATTGTTTTCATATCTTAAACTGGCTGACTGTGATTTCTAAAATATTTTAACAACTGTTTTAGAATGCCATATGGATATGATTGTCCAAATCAAAAAGTTTAATACTTAAAGCGATGCCAAAGGTGATGCTAATTTCATAAGGAATATTTAACTAGTAATCATTAAATCTTTCTCTTCAGTAATTATTGAAAAGTTATTCTCATTTCTTGTCTTTATTCTACTCAACAATCTGAATCACTTGTATCAATCACTTTAGCTTCTTGCGCCATGCTTAAAATTGCAAACCCTAATGTCAATTATTGAGCAATTGTTTTAAATTGATTTTTTTTTAAAATAAAGAAAATAAAACACAAAAATATTTTTGTCATTTTGTTCTTACAGGAGACTGTACTGGGAGGACACAACCCGATACATCAGGGAACACAATGCAAAATACGAAGCCGGAGAAACCACATTTTACCTCGGGGAGAACTTCATGGCTGATATGGTAGGTTCCGTATGTTCTATGCCGTGACATTATATAAATATTGGATTCCTTGATAGTGGCAGTGCATATTGTCAACCTGTGAATATCCTTTTGACCGAAGCGCACAATGTTTCATTTTTCCGAAGAAAGAAATATTTTGACTTTAAATCTAAAGTTTGAATTATCATAAGCCGTATTCGACTGGGAATTTTCGTTAAATAACAAATGTTATTTGCCAGCCGATTAGATTCCGTATTTTATACCGTTAGTACTTAATTAACGCTGTATCAAGAGCGTTGAGTTTGTTGAGCAAGTGAAGGCAAACTTATCCGTAAGCGTTAATCTGATTGTTCAAAATTCAGTAGCGGGATAAGTTTCCATGAAAAAAAACAGCGTGAAAAATCCCAGTCGAATACACCTTTTATTTCGAGTTCTATTGTCTATCTTATTTCGCCATTGTTGTCTGTGATATTATATAGAACTAATGGCGTCGGAGCGTGAGAGGGAACTAGTGCAGGGAGATAGTATATATCTACAGTTATTTCACAGGTGTTTGGGGAATTTCCCGAGGTATTGGGGATGATTTTGGAACTGTTGCTCGAGGCCCAAACGCGGAGGGCAACAGTTCTCAATGTCATCCCCTATACAGAAGGATAACAGTTTTGAATGTCTCCAAAACACCCATACGGTAACTGTTTTATTATCTAAGCAACTGATGAAAATGCTGAATTATCAAAATTTATTTTAAAAGACACCTACTTATTAGACAGTTCGCCCAGACAAAAAGTTGTGCATCAAAAGCTGTCAAAAGACGCCTGGTTTGCGGTTTGGTATAAAGTAATGTTGTTAGAACTTGTGGCCCGACCCTATTTCTGTACTTTAATTGGAAATAAAATATGTTTAAACTATAAGTGTTGGCCGGGACTTAACCGTCTCGCATATTGGATCAAATTCCAAACTATAGCTATCATGCAATGTTAAGTTATCGCAGTTTGAGGACTAGGTGTTAATACTAAAATATATTTTGAACGACAGGCAGAAGACGAAGTGCGTAAGACATACCTGTCGGGGTTAATAGTCCCAGATGATGAGCCGGAGGGACCCCTTTACCCGGAGAAACCCATGGAAGTACCGTTAGGAAAGGATTGGAGAAGTGAAGGATATGTTACACCTGTCAAATCCCAGGTGAGTAGGGCGTTTAATTCACGCGGTCATGTCCTGTTGGTTACTTTTTACAGTGCAGAATATTTGTTTGCTTGATTTACGTCACTTTCTGCCAGACTCAAAATAAGATGGTGCTGTTCCCTGCACAATTCGAAATTCAATAACAGAATGTTGAACCGATTCCTATTTCCTGTTTGTATTTTAAGGGGTCATGCGGATCATGTTGGACATTCTCGGCTGCAGGTGCACTGGAAGGAATGAACAAACGTAAAACCGGTCGACTTGTGGATTTGTCGGAACAAAATCTCCTTGACTGCGCAAAAGCTGGTACATATGCTTTCAATTTGATAATTATAAAAGCATGTACATACAAGACACATGAATAAAGCTCCCGAAAACAGTTAACTACAAAATCCGAACCTTGTAAAAGAAAAATGATTATGAGAGGGTACCCGGTATTGCAAATATAGATTTTGAATTTGACGTACAAAATCAACCTTGAAATCTTCAATTTCCAGAACGAATTCATATTTGGCATCCTGAACATAGAACGTTCAACGTACAATGGTTCAAATAACAACTCTTGGTAAAACGCCTTTAAACAAACAAATGGATACGGATATGAAACATTTAATACATTTCATAGAAAAATGTTCAGATTATAACTTAAAATTATACAAAGTTGTATGAAATATGACATGTTAAGCTGATTCTTAATTTTGTATATTGTCAGACATGCATTCTGGTTATCTGTTTCATTAAATACACATTTGAACACATAAAATGTTTCATTACAATGCTACAATATTTGGTGGATATAGATACATGTAGTTATTTGGTCTTAAAATGTAACGTGCAGATATAGGTATGTAGGTTGGCATATTTTTGCCTAGATACTTATTGTTTTTTCGCTCGTGATATGGCGTTCTGCTTCACATGCATTGAAAGAGTTTCAAAATCATGGCTTTACCATTATAAAACTAACTCTCTTGTAAACAACATCAATAAAAAAAGCAAACTTGGATTTAAACTCCTTTTACCGACCACCAGCTTATTTTTATTGGAATCTCCCAGTAATATGACTGATAGACCACACTGTTATATACCACACACACACACACACACACACACACACACACACACACACTATTTATGCTCGTGACTCATTTGTTCCGTTTTTTTAAAGGAAACTACGGATGTCGCGGTGGATGGATGAACAACGCCTTCAGTTATGTAAAGCAAAATGGCGGAATAAACAGTGAACAATGCTACCCGTATCGTGGAGTGGTAAGACAAACGTTGAAAATCGCTATAACGTAATAATTTTACCCCTTCACTACCGGAAGCAATACCGCGCATGCGCAATATTTCGTCTAACCTTTTCTTAACTTCACAGATTCCCTAAATTTTTGGCAAAACGATTGGCTGTTTGTAAATGACTTATAACTCTGGGTAAGGCAGTGAAGGGGTTAATCATCGAGTTTATTTCTCTTTGAACTTATTCTCGGTTATTTAATCTCGACGATTCGTGTGTAGAAATATAAAGGAAGTCTGTCGCTTTCAGCAGTTTGCGGGATATATTAGAAAATAAATAAAATAGATAAATGACTAAAAGAATTACATACAATTGTATAGATATCAAATATGGATGCATGTTGTCAATACCAGGAACATTAGGCTAGAAAGAATAGTTGATATAATATAAAATTGTCTGGGAATCAATCTTTTAAGCAAAAGTAAGGTGATGCGATGGAATATGATAATGTTGTCTGTCATCGTTTAACAATATTCAGGCTATGGTACAGTACATATATTACATACATACGCGATATAATTCGTTAACATGTGTACCATACCGGAGCAAAACGGCACAGTTTCGCTGCGATTCGAAAACGGGGCGCGATTCTCCCCAATTACCACAGAGATTTGAAAGTCAAGTGATATATGGTTGAAAGTAGCTGACAGTGCCACATTCTTTGCGCTACACTACTTAAGAAAACTTTCGCTGCAGTAAAAGAAATTGAGTAAACCTATCTAAATTTACGCAGTTTTGATTCGGTTCGCCGCCATATTGGTGTCACGTGATCCTCCACCCTGTATAAGCCAATCAGTTCTTGCAAACTCGTGGCATTGGAACATCCTCCACGTTAATGGCAATTTTGTTTCACTGATTAGTTGACGAATGCAGCTGCGGAAAAGCTGCTTTATTGGTTTTCAAAACCCAGATAGAGACAAGGAATACCCATTGGCCACTGATGGAACAATGATATGATGATATCTACCATGTGAAGTCGTATTGAGGACTTCATGTTGACCCTTTCGCCGCCTCAGTCAAAATTGTAAATTCTTTCAACAATCAATAAGAACAAGTCTGAATGAAACGTGAATATCCACAGTATTAAGATTGTCTAACATTTCTTCAATATGTTTTCTACAACACATTTTTCAATCTTAACTAATGGCTATTTCAAAAGTTAAGTAACTTAGGCGACGACATTTTTCAAATTTGACGCCATAAAGGCTAAGAAGACTGCAAATGTCTGAGACTGTCACTTACTGATTATTTGCTCACCTGAGCCAGAGGCTTATGGTGAGCTATTGTGACCGGACTTCGTCCGTCCGTCCGTTAACTTTTGCTTTAAACGACATCTTCTCCTAACCGGCTTGGCCAATTTTAATAAAACTTTACAGAAATGTTCCTAGGGTAGCCCTTTAAAAATGTTCTCCTCCAAAACTAATGGCCAGATTTGAAAATAATTTGACATAAATGTTCCTTGGTGACCCTCTACAAAGATTGTTTAAATTATTTTGATCTGTTAAAAAACATTGCTGCCAGGGGGCGGAGTCAGTTTTCCTTATATGTATATTGTGAAAACTTTAAAAATCTTCTTCTCCAAAACATAGTTGACAGATTTGAAATTAATTTGGCATAAATGTTCCTTGGATGACCTTCAAAAGAGACAGTTCAATTTATTTTGATCAGTGAAAAAACATGGCTTCCAGGAGTTAAGGCTTTCATGTTCAGGTGAGCACCTCTAGGGCCATCATGGCCCTCTTGTTACACTATTACCGGATCCTGTATGGCTCCTACTCCCAATGCTGTACACGGGAAGTTGTCCCTACTAGTGGAGATAACAGTTAGCATTGGACAATAGTATTAGGGTTAACCGATGGTCTGGATATTGGCTCTTTAAGCAGTAATAAAGCTCATATCCGCAATAATTTGCGTATAAGTTGCAAATCTATCGCGATTTCTATCGCAATATTGAGTTATCAAAAAATGTTTCCTACGCAATAACAAATGCGAAAACGCAAAAGCAAACTTAAACTCGAATGTTTGACAGCACATGATTACTGATATACTGAACGCTGCCGAAATCAAACGGGAATGAGTCGGATCCTCTCGGAATGCTATTGTCGTTGACTGTTTCTGACACATGTTTTATTTATATCCTATAGATTTAGGTCAGATTTTGATTTATTTATATCACGGGGAAATCACAAGATGCAATCGCTGTGTAAACAATAACCAATATAACTATATTATTGGGAAATTAGAAATAAACACATTGATCGATCGATTTCAAATAATTGATCAACATTAATGTAATAAAATACACGTGTTCATTGATATCTTTACCATGCTTATGCACAATGGTACAAATTGAGGCGACATTAACATGTTTTTGAGCTTTATCATGAATTTAAAGCATTTTATTGTTCTTGGAAAGGTATGAGTAAAGCACAGAATAGAAACATCAACATTTGAACATAATAATTATATAAAGACTAATAGTTCAGATCTGTCTTATTTTTCTTTGAAAAAATTACGATGTCAAAAAAATCTGTTCTGGCATTGAGCGTAACAAAGAGTGACGTCATCATTGCAGTAATTGCTGGTTAAATAAGTGGTTATATGTACTTTATAATTGCAGCAATACAGTTGTTCCTTCAAACGGTCCTGTATTGCCGCTACTGAGAGAGGGTACAGTAACGTACGAAAGGATGAGCGTTCCCTAGCAGCAGCTGTTGCACATGAAGGACCTATCGCCATAGCAACCGACGCAAACCATCGAAGCTTTATGTGAGTTTTGGCTTTTGTTTTTATTTTCATTCACATTTTGTATATATGTATTTAAAGGCTACACCTTTCGTTAGTTATCAGCGTACGAGGTTGCACACTTTTCTTGAGCATGAATTTTTCCTATATTTAGAAATATTGACTGTGATTGACCAAAATAAAAATAAAAGCGTGACGAAAATAGACCAATGAAATGCATGCAACATGGAGACTGAGAAAAGGTCAATTCACAGAGAGATTCATGACCTTGGGCATGGACTATTTATTCAAATCCACATACAGATAACTTGTAGCAGTTTTTTCATGGTAAATTATTAGTCTATTCGCATCAGACAAATTGCAGGTCGTCATAATGCATTTAGAGGTTAGATTTTGCGCGACAATGGGGCTTGTTTAGTCACATTTAACTTCTTATCTACTTTTTCAAACGAAAGTAGGTAAAAAATTATCTTTTTCTGAAGTGCTTACATCACGTGAAAACTAGAAATAATTTTTTACAGTAGAATAAAAGAAAAGTCCCTTTCCTTGTCATTAAGACTCTCAAAGATACTCAACCAAAACATGCCTATAATTAGAAAATAAAAAACCAACAAAAAAAGAGGAAAATATTTGGAGACATAGCAATTTATAGATCGATTTATCTACTGCACATTATTTTCATACCGTAGTTGCCTACTGAAAATATTTAAATGAAGCCTAAGCAACCCCTTTTTTATTATAAAAGAGAAACCCAGTCATTTAGGCACACATACATAGTAGAGATAAACAAAGGCAACATGTGTAATGAGCAGGGTGGTCGGTGTTTATACATTGTTACTGATGTTTTAACATATACGCACACACATAAGCGCGGTGAAATATCAAAGCGCGTGAAAACAAGCGCCAATATGTTAATATGATATACATGTAAGACCCGAGCCATTTATTACAAAATTGTTGGCCCATATGATATAGTATGTTTCTTCAAACCTGTAAATTCTATATATGCTGTCTTTAATTAAGTTCAAAATGGTGTCGACCAATGTGCCCAATATCACTGCACAATATCACGACGTGTATTTCCGACAACTGGAGAAGCTTAAGGGTGCAAAGGACATGTTTTGAATGTTTGATTTAAATGTACAAAGTCGACCAATTAAACGCTATCAAACAATGTTAAAGATCAAGCTATGCCAAAGGATGTCGAAGGTTGTTCCATACAATTGTCTCTCTCTTTCTTAGGTATTACCGGGGTGGATTGTACTACGAACCGTATTGTCGACCACATTTTCCCCCTACCCACGCCATGACGCTCGTTGGGTACGGAACATCTTCCAGGGGTGATACTTGGATTGTCAAGAACAGGTGAATGTTACTTTAATATATCTGCTTCTCTCTCTCTCTCTCTTTCACGAATATATACATCTCTCTCGCTGCAATTATTTCACCTCTCTCTTTCTCTTTCCCTGCAAATCAAATACATGCAGCCTTTTATGACTTAGTGTGGAAGTTTTAAATGCTTTTGCATCATTAAATCAGGTTGTTTCGGCGCGCAAAAAAAACAGCTACAGGTAAAACAAGACCAGTAGTTGATATGTCCTAGCATCCTTCTTATAAAATATCGTAAGTTAAGAAGAAATTAGGTTTAAAGATATAGTGATTGTGTGTGTTTGTTTATTTGGAATTTAACGCCGCTTTAACAGTATTTTAGTCATATCGCGACCTCCAGCTCATTACAAGTGGAGAAAGTCCCCGGGGGAAATCGGTACACTATTTCAGGCACAGATTGCATCCGGGTAGAACCACCTACCTACAGCAAGCCAGCTAGAAGGCTTCCTCGCTTGAAAATCCGAAGAGCCCAGACCGGGATTCGAACCCACAGCGGTGAGGGGCTGAAAGATTGTAAGTCAACGACAAAGTGGTTGTGTCTAAATTTGGCCCAGCGATGTATGAACGATCGGAACATTTGCCCGCATTAATACAGTATTTTTAAGAAGTTAGCAGACGTAAAGTAGATATAAACCAGTGCCGCGGCCTCCGTGGCCGAGTTTTTATAGCCGTCGACTTGCAATCTCTCAGCCCCTCACCGCTGTGGGTTCGAATCCCGGTCCGGGCACTTCGGATTTTTCATGTGAGGAAGCCTTCCAGCTGGTTTGCGGTAGGTCGGTGGTTCTACCCGGATGCCCTCTGTGCCTGAAATAGTGTACACAAGCCCCTCGGGTTCTTCCTCCACCTGAAATAAGCTTGACTTCGCTTTATGACTGAAATACTGTTAAAGCGACGTTAAAATCATAGTAAAAAAATAAATAAAAAATAAATCAGTGCCACATTGTTTTGAGATACACTGTTTACGAAAGCGTTCATTGTTGAAAATAAACTGAGTAAAAAAAATTACCACATTCACGCAGTTTTATTCGGATCGCCATCATATTGGTGTCAAGTGATCCTCCACCCTGTAAACTAATTAACTAAACAGTCATCAGAGCAGACGACTAATATTGTATTAACGAAACATTTTTTCGTATCTTGTTTTATAAGACCGGTTCCTCATTTACAAAGTCGTGAACAAAATAAAGCAATCTTTATGTAATGTACGTGTACCAATACAAATAGGTTGGACACACGGGTTGAGCCAAGATGTTTGTTACCATTGCGACGGCACTCGGTATATTCTCAAGGACACATGTTACACATTAATAAACAATGCATGCATTTTTAAATGCGTTTTGAGAGAAAAACTAAATGAACCTTTCAATTGGGGTTTAACACAGCTAAACACTATTAGTTCGTTGTAAATAAAAGACTAATGGAAACAACAGAATGAGATTACTTTGACACAAGCTTGGACCACGCCTTACCCTGCTTATTCAAAGTCTGGCGTGTAAAAGAAACAATAGATAGATTTGTTTGTTCGCAAATGTTCTGAGTTGTATTTACTTTTATTTTTTCAGCTGGGGCACTAACTGGGGACAGGCTGGTTACGTTTTCATGGCAAGGAACAAGAACAACAACTGTCGGATCGCAAGTTATGCCAGTTTTCC
>JAULCC010100066.1:0-14186 GCA_032358795.1 Nuttallia obscurata
AATGTTTTCTGGGTAGAGGAACTACTGTGTATCTTGAGTTTTGAAGAACTAAACTCACTGGTGGAATGTTTTTCAATTTTTGTCAGAAGATTAAACTACTCATAAGTGATCTATTATAGTTAACCATATTTGTCAATGGATGACTTTATTTTTAGATCACCTGACCATAAAGTGGTCAAAAGTTGTTCAAAGAATATAGACTATATATATATCTTTATAGAAGACTGAAAATCTTCTTAAACTACAGGTTCAATTTCAAACTTATTTCATAGAAATTATCCTTGCCTAACCTCTATCAATGTTTTTCAAAGAATTCCATGTAGAACTGGTTGCCATGGTGACAGAATGGAAAAAACTTATTTCTTCTTTTCCAAAACTAGAGGCCAGATTTGTAAATAATTGACATACCTGTTCCTTTGGTGACCTTACAAAGATTCTTCAAATTATTTGGATCAGTTATAAAAGCATGGCGGCATTACATGCAAGAGCTAAGATATATCATTTGTTACATCATAAACCTATCTTTTATTGAATTTGTCAAAATGTTGACACTAGGGTCAGATTTGTCCCTGCCCCAGGAGAGTCTTATTTTATATAGACTTTTATAATGAAAACATAATAATTTTCTCTCTAAAACCGTACATGCTAGAAGTTAAATATTTTGCATCTTACATCATATACAGGTTCTCTACCAAATTTATTCGAATCTGGACCCAAGGGTCAGATTTGGCCCCACCCTGTGAGTGTCTTATTTTACACAGAACCTAGGGACCACTTATTTTGTGTATAGGGATTTTCAGGTAAGCTGTTATGGTCCTCTTGTTTAATTGTAAGAAGATATAACTTTACACATAGAGATAATATTTCATTGCTTTTTGCCATTTCAATAGTGACACATACATTGACTTGCTCTTTACTCTCCTCTCTACTTCTGTAAATAATCTAAAACAATAATTGTCAGTATTTCCTGGATTATATCTCTTGTAGATAATCTATCCAAGCCACTCTTTATTATGCTTATTGGACAGCTCATTTCAAACCAGACTATCCTATATGTTATGCAGAAGATATGATACTTAAATTGATCAATTGATATAAGGGTTGACTGAGGTTGGTAGTTTTATATTGTTTTCCATATGAACGGGTGGTAGTTGTATGGTTTTGAATGTTTGCAGACTTCACATGATTGTTAGATTACTTCCTGTATGAGATGTAGATCTTCATTTAGTATTTGCTTGACGTTTGTAGTTTTTCTTTTGTAGATATTACCATTTTATGATAAGAATTACTTTTTTGTTGTGTATTAAATGGCCAATGTCTTTTTATGTATTGATTGTTTTTGTTATTAAAGATTGTAGATAACAAATCCATGTACATTCTCTGAATAAATCTTCATTGGATTGAGTGTTGTTATGATTTTAAAGGCTTGGTTCTTGGAACACATTCTGGGCAACCCCAATTAAAGAACTGATTGAGACAAAAGAAGTATAAAACTTATAGATTTTTGAAGTAGGCCAATTTATATAGAGAGGATATTAAATGAGTGTGAGAGGATATTACATGAGTATGTTTGCAGTAATGGATTTATTGAACGAGTTGGATAAAACGATATGTTGCGAGCCTCAGGCTCCGACGAGTTCAGTAATGGAAACACACGAATTTGATATTCTATCTATCACATAAACGGTAATATCTAAGGAAATGTAACATTTTCCTATTTTCATTTTCATCATAACAATAACGAAAATGACACAACATAGTGATAATGGGTTGAAATCTTACACATACAAAAGATAGTTCTATTCAAATCACAAGACAATCTTTACATTTATATCAATAACAGCAAATCGTTAAGGTTAAATAAAGCAACTTTCAATTTGACGGTAAGCAATCTTTTTAGAATTCCTTTTAAAACTAAAATCAACAGTTTTCATGACGTCATATACATTTGCATATATGCACGACCGTGCCATATGATATTAGCGGCGCCGCAAAATCTGCGCGGTTATGTGATAAACCAAGATATGATTTCATAGTTTCCCTTCATATCTATAGCTTTATATTCACTAATGCTTGACACAATAAATATGATTTAATTGCAGACTCCGTTCCGCATAGGCAGCAAATCAGTTGAAATTACTGTCACCTTCCCTACTACAAATTTGATAGGAAAACAAAATCAAAAAAAGTGATTTACTGATACCGTGTATCCAGTTTCCCTACTCCTTGTGACAAAATAAGTACTGCACCAGCCACCAAGATTGTTCCATACGGCACTTTTGTTTCAGAGGGAATGTCAGACAAAATAAAAATGGGGATAAAGATTTAAAGAAGACACGGGCGATTGGATTTTCGATAAATTTGGTTATAAATCAGGGAACTTAAAAATAATGATGTGTCATCTGAACTATTATAAAATATCCGCTTTTGGCGGTTTCACGTTTACATTCGACGTATGGTGTTAAATTTCTCATTCTATATGTATCATGTTAACATTTTGGATTCAGTGTTATTACCATAAGAGACGTTTACGTGAGTATGTTTGCCGACGCAACTGTTATATTGACCCACGGTTAAGCTAAAAATGAAGAGTTTTTACTGTGCAGTGTCATATTTACTTAAGTTATAACTAGATAAACGAGTATTCACAATAGAGGTACTTTCTTGTTTGGTTCCAAGTTGAACCATTATCGCAGTGTAACCACTAAAAAATTGTTAATTTCGAATACAATATAAACAATATTTACACGCTAACCGGTGAGCGCCTTGTTTTATTCGTATTTATCTATCGCAAAATGTAAATATGTACACGCAATAAAATATGCATAGAGAGAGCCATTGATACAAAAAGCTTTTGTAGGTAGGTTAACGTTTTTAGATAATTATCCCTTTTTGTATTTATCCTGGAGAAAATATCTTGTAAGCAAATATTAACATTATGGTTACACATCACTATATGATTGGGATACCGGTACCACATGATCATTGTTTCTGATAACTTTTATTTATATGTTTTTATATTATTATACAATACAAGTTTCGGTGCAAAATAGCCTTTGTGTGCTCACTATTTCACTCAATAACTACACTGGCATTTAACAGATGTCTTCTGCTTGAATATATTTGTCTGCCTGGATCTTAAAATTTATCGGATTCGCCCAATATTTCGAGAAATAACTGACCGAGTGTCAAACAGCTTAGATACGGATTAGACGCCGAAGTCTGATCTGGATCCAAGATGTTTTCACATTCTTTCTTGGTTGTGCTTAGTAGGCTAAGGGTTAATTTCTACCAAGATCAAAATATTTTGTCTCCATCAAATCTTGATCAAATTCAAAACTGGGTCAGGGGTTTAAAAATTAGGTCACAAGGTCAAATTTTATTGTAACGTTATAAACACCCTGGAGGCTACATTCATCTTTGAATCTTTATAACAAATGATCAAATATTCTGTCTCCAACACATATCTGTGAATTTGTAAACTGGTTCATCTGGGTCATAGACTAGGTCAAAAAGTCAAATTTTAAAATTAGTTTCTAAACTCACTAGAGGCCACATGTATTTAGGGCGTTCTCGTTAATCTCCGCCGAATTTAAATGGTTAATTGTTATTGTCGAATAAAAGTCATCAAGATAAACGAAATAGTAAAATCATGTTTTTTATGGTAATATTCTAAACTTTACCAGGGCGCAATATCATTTTTTTATCTTATTCATAGTATTTACAATACTTTCAGTGAATCTCGAAAAACTAAATCGATCTATCAAGATATTTAGGGAAATCCCATTTTAAGTAATATTAAACTTTTTATATTAAATTGTATATGGATTTGAGGCTTAAATTTAGTTGTTAATCGATGCTTGTATAAGCAGCTCTTGTAAATACCGACTGAATTTTTCCTTTAGTTTTGTTGTATATAGGCTGCCTTGTGAGGTGAACAATAATGTTTAATCGTTCTTATATAGATATTTGAAAACTAAACTGTTTACAGAATCAAACCATATTTTAGATAAACTCCAAAATAGAATTGTGATACTCTAAATAAAATAACCTTCAAACAAAATACCCAAAGACAATGTCAAAACAAAGTTTGTCTATTTAAGAGGTTAATATGTTTCCTAAGATATGCCTTGTCATTGCCACATTGAAAAAAGAAGTTCTAACATGCTAAAACGCATGCGCAATCGATCTCATGGTTTTAAGACTTGTCTTGAATAGCTGTTTGCTTTGGACTAGCAATCCAACGGAACAACGCGAGAGCCATAGTGTCTGGAAGATGCATAACTTGAATTGAGAAAAAGTAATAATAGAAGAAAGCCAAGATAGGGAAAACATGGAAACAAACCATTCTGTCTGGCTGATAGACTTCTTCGGCAAGTTGTTTATTGTATGTGTTCTTAGCCGGGTGACGTTTGCATATCAGCAGACAGAACAGTACAGCAGAAAAGTTGCGTTAAATAACAAACTTTGCGACGTCACTGAAAGGGTCTTTAGTGGAACCGATTGCACAAAGATACAATGCGGTGTCCTGTGCAAAGAAAACAATTGTACCAGTTTTTTCCACTCCAAGACGACCAAGCAATGTTTCGGATGTGACAGGGCTTACTATTCAGGATCTAGTCTGTTAGACTTGGTTGGGACGGAGTATTACGGTCAGTAACATCACACATCTATTTGGTTTTTATTCGTTTATGACTAGTTTTGTGCTATTTCTTATTATTTCTGCTTGCTTCGTTGTTGTTGTTGTTGTTGTTTTTCCAATTTGACTTGTATTTTCGCTTATTTATTGTGTTTGTGTTTTATTTTGTGGTATACGATAATACTAATGCGCAATGTTGTTGTTATTCTAACTTATCTTTATGCCATCATTTTTGACAAGTTGTTTTACAATTTTCTCGTGTTTCCATATATTTGTCTCGCCTCTGCGACAGCGAGACTACTGTATATAACTGTTTTTCTATGGACAACGGCGGCAGGGTCAAGCATTATTCAAACGTTATTCTTGTTCTTTTTACTTTGTTCATTCGTACATTCAAAGTCTTATCAAAGATATATTTTTGACACACCTGTTTTTATTGAACGCATTTTTATTAGTTTTACTTTTTACGTTTTTATTTGGTCTGTTTCGTCCGATTTTCAAGTGGAGCACCGGTTATTTGGATTTATCCTCTAAAGTATCATTCAACTCAATGCATGAAAATCACATTATCATTCAAAAAAATTAAAGTCACACATAGATAATAATGAAATGAAATGTATATTGTAAATTTAAACTAATAGAATCACTTCTATATAAATATGCTCAAAATGTTGACTATAAAATATTAAAGCTAGAAAGAAGAACTGCGGGTAAGTTTGACATTTTTGAGTCGTTTATCCGCTTTCGGTGCGGGAGGCCGCGGGTTCGATCCCCAGCCGGGATAGTAATAGCAGTAATGGCTCAAGATTTACGGTTAGCATTACGACTGGTTTTTCAGTGTCAGGATAAAGTTAACTGCCGGGGTTCAGCCCCAACGTGTATCAGTGCTATACACTGGGCACGTAAAAGAACCATAGTTCTCTACAGAAGAGTTCTGTGTGTCCGCTTCCCTTTCTATGGGACGTCCATTAGCCATAGCTGGCAGAAAGTAATGTAAATCAATCAAACAAACCATCAGATAAAAGCACATATACATGATCCAATATTAAAGATATGTTGAAATCTATCATTAAAGGGGGCCATTTTGAAATCTTAAAGTTTGACAATATAGTAGATCATTGCAGTGTCATCCCGACACACTTATAGAAAAATTCTAAAATAATACTGTTGCTAAATAGTTTGCTATGGTTTCAAAATATAAAGCTGAGATTACCACTATATGATGACTCTTAAGTGTTTAGTATGGTTCATATTAATTATAAGCCCTTTTGTCTATATCTAGAGGAACAATAGTGCATCTGTAAAACGTATATCAGTCAGAATTTCAAAATTCTTTCATTTTTGATATTCTTTATTAACAGTTCACTTCAAGATTGAATTTAATTTTAGATTAGATTTCTCCTTATCTATATGATAAATGTAAAATAAGCATATTGGATTACTAAAATGACAGAGAAGTTTGCGCAAGATCCTGTGTAGTTATAATAAACCAATTAAGTCATAGGCCCGTACCAGATTAGTCTGTTGACTTATTTTACTAGCAGTTTATACATAATACAATTTAGACCATGTCTATCCAACGAAGCATACAATGTATAGAACGGACTGGAATATCTGAAGAGTTGTCCGTTACCGAAACGATTGATGTTTTGTCTTATTTGGATAAGATTTATATATTTGTCTTACTCTGACTAAATAGTCGATTGATAGGTAAAAACCACTTCGCAAAAAATATGAACAAATCATCGCTAAAGATTTTAAACATTCTCTATTTTAAATTTCTATCTCATGGACATAAGCAATGTTTTGGTCGTTTTAGCTCGTCTATTTGGAAACTATGAGAGTTATTGTAGTCACTTTTGCGTCGACGTCGGTGTCGGAGTCTGCGTTGAAGCTTTGGTAAAAGTTGTGTTTGCAAGGTCTTATCTCAAATATCAAAAATGTTATTGCTTTGAAATTTCACATACTTATTGGATGTCATCAAATTTCCTTACTGGATAAGTCCCATAACTCTACATAAGATTTTGACTGAAAAATGTTTTGTTTTTTTTTTAACTTAGAAATTTTGTTTAAAGTTATGAGAGCAAATTCATTTAGAGCCCACATTGCATTGAAACTTTCTACAAGACTTCCAGATAAGAAAGAAGGTCACTCTATCCTACTTAAAAGCAAACACGCCCTTGTGGAACATAGACATTCTAGCTGATGTTTTGCATGCATCTTCATTTTGAGTTCATATCTCAGTAACTGTATGATACCTTGTAGTGAAGCATTTTTCAAGGCTTTTCAACAATTACTGCTAAGTATATGATTAATTTCCAAAACTCTGCATTACATTATATTTGACTGAAGTTTGCCCAGTAACTACTTTTCACTAAAGTATCACATTGCCAAATAGAAAGTCGAGCTTTTTATCTTACGGAGAGCTCTTGTTAATATAAGTATTAGTACCTTAAAGCAGTAGTTTGATTCTTGTCAACTGTAAGGCTGTAGGATCAAATTGGTGAATACATTCTTTTGTGTAAGGATCTAGCCTACGGAAGGTCGATGGTTCTTTTTTTGTTTGTTTGTTTGGAATTTAACGTCGCTTTAACAGTATTTCAGTCATATCGCGACGTCCAGCTAATTACAGGTGGAGGAAGACCCCGGGGGACCTCTGTGCACTATTTCAGGCAGATATTTCAGACACAGAGTCGATGGTTCTATTCAGGGTCTTCCTCAACCACGCAAACTGGTAAAAGTCGCCGCACGAAGATAACTTTGTCTTTGTGACTGAAATAATTCATTTAAACGAATAAACAAATCAATATATCTGAGGTTGTCAGATGTTACCTTTCAGTTTTTTACAAAATCGTACGTTTGGCGTCGTTTTCCGGAGTTTCCAAATATAACCTTTTGTCATGAAACGTCTATTATAGCTTATGAAATATTCCGTCAACAAAAGAATCTCTTTAGTAACTATATATGGATTCCATAACCCACAAAGGCTATTAAGTATCGACATGCAATCGAACAATTTTGTAAACAATAAAATATTGACACTTGAAATAAACCACTGAATGTTTTTCGTTTTATAATTGACGTTATTTAGTCCTTGTATAAAGTAAATATTTAACTTTTTACCGCCACAATGCAAAGCATTAAACTTAATTTATTTGTATAATTTGAACATTATTTTTCTAAGTGTCTTCTTCCGACAGCCATATCGGAGGACAATACGCCCTCGTGTTTAAGCACCTTGCAATCCATCCCAATTAAAAGATTTTTGCTATGTTTCGGGCTAACTTTCAGTTTTACTATCAATATACAACTTAAAGCTTGAAAACTTACTGACATTTGGCTCTGTTGGCTTCCTAGTTCAATGGGACTTCCGGGAAATGAAAAGGGCTTACCTTTATATGTATCATATTTGTTAACTCCTGAAGATAGCTTTTTGTATCATGACGTTGCTTATTTCCAGTGTAATACAGTAAACACGTATTTTCTTATACAAACAACACGTTACATATAAGAACTGATAACACGTCCCGTCGTTATGTAGAATGTATGACGAAATATGATGTCATAGACTTATCTGGGTTATATATTTAGTTCAATCAATAAGAAAAATCTTGTCGTATTGTCATGTGATAGAAATAATATCAGATTCGTTTTCACTTCATATAGCCTACATCTTTATTATACTCGTCCTAGAACTTTAATTAACCTCGCCAGCAGATCGCTTAATAAAGATTCCTGGACTCGTCTAATAACATTGTACATGAAGTGAAAACTCATCAGCTACTCTCTGTAAAACCAGTTAATTGCAAACTTCTTCGAACGGTGAACTCAATGATAAATGTCACTTAGTGAAACGAGTTATGAGATAATGGCACTCAGCATAGCAGCCCATTCGTAACGATGAAGTAATATTATTCAGACTTGGATTTTTTCTCATTCGTAAAACACTTTTATTTGCGGATATACTACAGTAAAAACCAATATAAGTTACAGCAGACAAAATTCGTACATGAGTTCATTTTCTTTGGAAATTTTAGTTTATTGATTTGCGGGCAAGGTCATTGTAGCATTGATCTTTGACTAAATGCCCTAAAAATTTACAGTAGTCATAAACTAGTCATGTTTAACTTTCCTAAGAGTTTGGCGGACCGTATATTGAGCCGTTTGCTAGTTATAAATCGTACATTCTTGGGTGTACCGAAATATAAAAAAATACCTTATACTAGAACACAGAGTACGCCTGTATTTATATGTCGCCAGTGACAATTTTAATTTCTGTACATTTTCTTCTTTTGTATGACATCAACTAGACTATACAACAATGGACTTTGAAGAAATTATTATTTCTAATTTTCAAATTATGCATGGTTATGTTCATGAATATATAATATAAATTCCCTTAAAACACAACACTATTTTAATGAATATTTCTTCATTTCCACCCTCTATCGGTCGAATTATCAAGCAATCTCTAGGTGTGAATGAATGTCACGATAGTAACGGGAGTCGACGGAAGTGGAAAATATTTTCGCGCTTGCGCATATGTAGCAAATAACGATAACTCATCAGGAAAACAACCTTATTTTATATATATATTTTGAATTGAATTATCTCCCTTTAGGTCTTACTAAAGTAAACCTGTCTATCAATTCATCATAATAATGATCCTGTAACTTTCAGATTAGATAAGTGTAAGATTTGCATAATGTTTGTGAGTATAAAAGTCAAAAAGGCAGTCTCATGGTGTGTATGCGTGTTATTCGTATGCAAATATTCAAAGCCTTAGAAATGTTATTTGTTGGTGGCTATGATATATAAGCGTGCTTGAAACACACTTTTTTGAGTATGTGGATTGTACGTTCTAAGTTCATGGTCAACACTGGAAACTGGGCGCTGTCGTCGTCTTCTGGTTTTTGGATATATGTGGGTGCAGTACATATCAAAACGCAATACTTCATATGTCCTAAACATACATGTATAAGACTTAAAGGAGAGGGTTATGGAAAATGACGGATGTTATCATTTGATTTATTTAACACACACTACCTGTATGTAGGAAACCGTCAGTCCAACTGTCTGTCTGTTTATCCATATGTCTAGTAAGCACAGTTCCTCCTTAACAGATGTACCGATACTGATATAAACTTCAAACAGGGCAGTACACGACCTGAGGATGTGCATGAAGGTTTATAATTTCGTATGCGCAACAATATTACGATTTTTAAATGATTCTTTCAGTTATATAATGCAATATATAGATGAAAGTGTATTCTTTTCTGTAGAATCCCATTAATGCTCATTGTTTTTTCCAAAAGAAACATACAATATAAATTGAATTTAAATATAGATGTGAAAATAAATTTGAAAATATAAATATCAGATGAAATTTTAAAAAAAAAACATTCAAGTATAGTTATGCCTTTTTTGTGAGGGGGTATCCTTTTGTTAATTGACTCACAGTTCTAGTGATTTTTAAAAAATTGCATTTTTAGGTGTGCTAAGCATATATGTAAACGAATATTCGGCTATGAAAATGATTTATCCAAACTAAATTTTATTATGCATTTAGTTATTTCAGATCTTTTATGTTGAAATACTATGTCTTACAAAAAAATTTTCGAGGCTGTTTACAGGAAGACCATAGGGATTGGTTTCTACTGAAGGTCATGAAAAGGACTGTCTATGTTCCGAACCCGACACCTCTTGATTACAAGGGCGACCACTGTATTAATCAGATCAGTGCTTCATCAAAATATGATTTTAACAAATAATAAACGTTTAATAAAGCAAAACTTTTCAAATTGATACTACATTTTTGCAGATACCTTCCTCTGTATCATTGTATAAATAAGTTTGTATGTTTTGTTGGGATTTCAGTTACATATCATTGGACGTATGTGATTAAGTCTAGCAAAAGTAATCAAGTGTTACACTTGCGCATTCACAGTTTCACATTCGCTCGTTTCTACACTTATATCGAACACAGTCATTTTGGTGACTGTTCCAGTTTAAAAGACGAAGACTCTAGATAATCGTTGGTAGAACCACTTCAAGACAGCTGGACAAAATAAATTTAATTTATTCTCACTTTGTTTTTATTGTACAGTTGACTGTTTCTCTGAAACGCAGTTGTACAAACAATGTTTATAGAATCATTCTGTGTAATGTATATAATTATGATACCTATACTTGTAATTCTTGATATAATAAGTTCTTGTCATTTTTTACTCAAACTTATTTAAATGGCGAAAGAAATTAGTCGGCATTGCCAATGAAACTTTAATTGAATTGAAATTGGTAAACAGCTTTTAAAATTGATTCCTGTGTGAGAATTTGCCCGACATTGTAAACCTGATCAAACAACCTAATTCACTTGCTGGTTCATTTCTAGACATTTCTATTTACCTACTGATAATAAATTGCAAATAACACTATGCAAAATGTTCCTCTGAAACAGCATTCGGTCTAGGCCCATATAAAACGCATTATCATTTAAGCATTTTATGTATACATTTCAACCCTGAGAACAACTTAAATAAAATTATATTGATTAAAGAGCATTTATTTTTCAAGAGCGCTTCAGGTGGTAAGACGAATTGCAAGTTAATGAAACTACAGTTTCAAATACGTTCACTGGATGCCTCAAGTGTGCACTTAATTTAGATACAAGGTTAGTTTAAACATATTTTATTTCATAATTCATAATAGATATTAAAAAAACAGTGTTGGGTCACAAGTTCTCTTAACATTTGTTACGGCCCTCCCGTACAGATTTATACAATCAATTCCCGTTAGGTCACATGATGTCACTAATGTGAAATTAATACATCAAATCAAGAAATTAGGAAAATGGAAATATCAAAGAGTATAAGAAACAAAGCAAAACAACAACAACAACAAAACACTCACACACACAAAGAAAAGTAGATAGAAGAATACACCAATTAAGAAAAACAATACAAACACATGAGCAAAGTTACTACTTGTTTGAGATATTCTCAGCTACTTGTGATGGATGCACTTGCTAAATAGGCAAAAAGATGGCCGTTTATGCTTTACTTCAATCCTAACCCGCCCCCGCTATGGTACACAAGGGTTAACAAAAAGCCTTAGTTTCCAGTTCAGTAAATTCTTAAGGCTTTTAAAAAAGCTGAAATAAGATTAATTTATGTACTGATTATGTTAATCCTTTAGTATCGAGAATATACTTTTGAACAGTATCAAAGTATGTATATTTTCTTCTATTGAATAATCTGTGCTCCCCCTGAGCAACTTTTCTATGCTTAAAGGGTGCAAAGCCCTTATGGCATTGAACATTTTTACCCTGTGTTCTTTATATAAAGAACAGATAAATAAACAAAGTACAGCATCCTAAACTTGATCGTCATTGCTATATGTGCAATATGGAGTATCTGCTAGATAGTTGTTACACAAATCACTATTTAAATTACTGCATTTGTTCCAAAGCCTAGCATGATGAATTACTGACTGCCTTTCACCATGGGAAAAATATTGAGGCACTTGATTCTTTCTGTTTAAACTAAACCTGCATTTAAAAGAATAAAACAAATATCAGCAGGCTTGATATTTACATCAAGGGTATTTAAATTTCTGGAATACATGATTTTTTTTTCAATATTTCTATTCTACAAAACGGCATAGTAAAATCATTTTGGTTACTTAATGGATATACTTTTTTTCAGTAACCAATGGTGGTAAAAGGTCAGTTATTTATGAAATCACCATATAATTGCTTACATTGTACATAAAATTTTATATTTTGTATCTCCCTTCTATTCATAAGGCTCTGTCACATTCTTTATAAAGCCGTTTTACTAAAACACATCATGTTAATCCTGTCAATATTCTAGCTGCTTCATTTTGATTTTTTCTAATTAATTGTAATAGAGTCTTGCTCTGAACACCCTTCCCATACAATTGCTGAACATTAAAGTAAAGGACAAATATAAGAAATATAAATTTGGTTGAGTGCTCTTCTTCCTGAAGTGAATTTCAGTTTACGCATGAAGCCTGTTATTTTGGATGATGTGCCCCAGATATTGTCTATGTGAGTTTTCCACTGACCAGTATTACTGATAGTTACTCCCAAATGTTTAATATGGTCATTTACATGTTTAAAAAAAATAAAGTTCTGGCAGAAAATTGTGATGTCTAAGACTAAAGAACATAACTTCAGTTTTATTTGGGTTGATCTTAACAAGCCAAGTTTTAGTCCAATGTGAGACAACTGTCATATCATGTTTGACAATACCTTCCATGTCCTGTATATTAGAAGAAGAATAGTTTAGAGAGCTATCATTAGCTTAAAGTCGAGTAAGACTGAGTAGGTTATA
Organism: Nuttallia obscurata; assembly: GCA_032358795.1. NCBI lineage: Eukaryota > Metazoa > Mollusca > Bivalvia > Cardiida > Psammobiidae > Nuttallia > Nuttallia obscurata. The sequence continues at coordinate 12,994 of JAULCC010100066.1, forward strand.
AGCAATATCACTGACATGTTTTAAAAATATTAAAAATAAAATCGGACCGAGGACAAACCCTTGAGGGACCGCGACATTAGTTTTTTGAAGTTTTGATTCAGAAGCATATAGTACTACATGCTGGCACTTATTGTCAAAATAACTAGCAGACCAGTTTGATAACATCCCATGTAAGCATACCATTTTTTGAAAGTTTATAATATATGAATACCCTGCTAGACTCTCTCGAAGGCTTTGGAGATTTCACAAACATCATACATGAGAACTGCTTAATATCGCAAGTCTGACAGATATGATGATATATGTCTACTAAATGATAGCTAGTAGAATGATATTGTAAAATTCCTGACTAGTATTTGTACAATAATCCGTTTTTCAAGAGAATTTTTATTAGTTTAAACACTAAACATTCAAACCGTTTACCACATCAGCTTAAGCAATGAAATAGGTCGATAATTTGATACGTCCGACTTATCTCCCTTTAAAACAGAAACGTTACATTAATTAATTTAGTTATTCCAAGTATCTGGATATTTACTTTCATTAAGTGATCGATTATAAAGAATAGATAAACGTTTTGAAACTGACATTGCTGTGTCTTTTAACATTTTATGACTTATGAGATCATGTCCACATGCCTCATTTACATTGAATGTAAAAATTAACTCTTCTTTTTCTTTTTCTCAGATATCAAAGGTCAGTAGTTGATTATTTGTTTATTAGCTAATTATGGTTGTTATGTACCGGTATCATTAAGAGAGGGAAAAGACACAAAGAAATTGTTTAAAAAAAACTCAGCTTTTTCTTGATTAGTTACGTAAATTTTGCTTTGACCATTTTCATCAATAGATAGAGGAGGAATGGTGACAGAGTTGTGACCTTTGACAAAGTATCTAACAATCTGCCATGTGAATATTCTAATGTAAACTCTAGGTTATTATAAACAGTTTCTTTTAACTTTATTTCTGGCCGATTTATACTTTTTCAATCATTAGTTTTATTACTGTTCGTTGACATTTCTTTAATCTGTCTGTAATTCTACAAATCCTATCCCATGATTATTTCGGTCTCTGCGATATGGCAATATATATATGATACCAACCAAACCAAAAGTTATGATATATCACGCATTGACAGTTTCGATAGTATATGTGTATCCTTACGCCATTAAAAAAATCTGGCCTACTTTTCGT